>JBBPQU010000036.1:0-56315 GCA_038092655.1 Boletus sensibilis | reverse complement strand
ACGTTGACCGAGCGGGCGCTACAAGTACTGGTACCCGCTCACGAACGAAGCAATGGTGAGCGACGCATGCGGTATCGTTGGACGAAAAAGTTCGGAGGTAGCCTCAAGTCCTCGCCAAGCAGTCAGGGCCTGTCACGGTGAGATGTCTTCGCATCTAATTGTCGTTCTCTCTACACTTGGCTTCGGCCTCAGAGTAGAAGGTATCATCACGAGTTACGAGACACGTCAATGTCAAATCCGTAATCTGGCTTACCTCGTGTTTCGGCCCAAGATTTTCGCCGGCATTTTGTGCAAGAACATGTGCCTAGTGCGAGCGACGGGGTACTAGAGAGCTGATCGGGTGGTACTTGGTACTCTCGCCCTGTCTCGATAAGCCCTGTCTCCCTTTGGCATCACCGGGCTATGGGCCATCGTCTTCTATGTGTGTCGTCTATACCAGTGGGAAACACATTCGCTACCACGGGAGCCTCAAGCTCATGGGTGGTAGAGTGAGGGTGGCCCTTGAAGAGACGGCGTGTGTGGTGAGCCTACCTTCATTCTGGACCAGAAGTGGGCCGATGCCAGGGGGGTCGAGGCCCCGTCAGGTTGCACTCTATCAATCGAGCTTTGGTTGTGGTTGCGCGTCGTTCTCCAATGTCCAAATCATCACTTGTACTACCTGTAACTTGACGCCTTCCAAGAGCGAGGTACATTCGACCTGCCCCTATGGCCAAGCAAGCTACCAAAGATTTAGGGTGAACGGTTACTCCCCCCAAAGACGAACAAAATGCATGTCAAAGTACTATTTTTCAAAAAAGAGTCCGTTGCAGCGAGATTAGTCCGTCTGATCATTACGCTATCGACAAGCAGCACTTTAAGCTAGTCCCCATGCACGACATCACACACATCGCGTCCCCGATGGCACTCTCAAAAAAAGAACCAACCGATCACGAACCATGCAACGACCGCAGGCAACGCAACGCTCACACAATCGCTCGCAAACCGCCATACGACCCCCCTCCCCCACCCCCTTCGATGACCCGTCAACGCGCTCAGCCAGCTTCGCCATGCCTTCCAATCAGGCACCCCCATCGTCATCCGTCGTCGTCGCCCCCGGAACACAAACGACCACGAAAACGTCCATCGCGCGCGCGCATGATGTGATAAAGGCGGCGGGAGAAAATACGGTGCTTGCGTGGTGCGCTGGTGCGAGTGCGAGTGTGGACGGACGGGTACCGTGTCACGGTCTCGTGCGACATCGTCGTCGTGCTCGCCTTGCCATCCACTGCTGTAGTGTAGATCTCGTCGAAGGCTGTAGTGAGACGGGCCGACGTAGTCTTCGTCCGCGTCACCTTCGTCCCCGGATGGAAAGAGCGTAATTGGACTGAGCAACGGGGAGCCTTGAGGCGTGGTGACGGGGGAAGCACGGTAAGATGGAACAGATTTTGCGCTGGGGGTTCGCGCGGAGAGGGGAAGTGGTGCGGTAGGACTCGTTTGGATTCTTGACTTGAGCGGAGTCCGAGTGGTCCATATGGCCGATTCAGGCTCAGGAGGAGGTGACGATCGCCTGTAACGTGAAAATGATATGGGCGAGAGATTAGAGAAGCGTTTTTTGTGACGTGAAGGGCCGATGTTCAGATATAGCAATACGACCGCAGTCATTACGAAGCAAGGAACATATATCGAGTGAAAGACACGAAGCGTGTCGGGCAAATGACACGGTGCATCCGCGAATGTGGGCCCAGTTGGTGAGGAAGATGGAGGAACTAGGGAGAGGAGCTGAAAACCTGGCCGGCGGATGTGTCGGCTCGGAGAGAACGATTTGATGGTAACCTCCCGAACTGTATTGGCTTGCAGGTCGGAACCGGGTACCTCGTGTGTGACTTCACAATAGTCGCGATTATCGCCACTAGTAATGTCATTGACGCAAGTCGACACTCAACAAGGATTATCTCACCTGAATACCACAGACGGTCGCAACATTTTCAACAAAAACTCGGTCGTTTGTTTGCCGAGCATCGCCTGGTACCCGGGCCCCGCCCCAGCGCGTATCGCAGCCTTCTCGCGCAGTGGTCCACAGGACTTACTCGATGGTCGAGAGAGCGGTATATGACTGAGTAATATTTTCGGTGCCACCGCGTGGCCATCTTCTTGATCAGAGATCGACTGTACGAATTCGATCGGTCCTCCGGGAAGTGGAGTCCAATGATCGTAGGTTTGACCATGTGCATGACGGCGATAGTCTTCCTCCACGAGTCCCGGTGCATTCAACAAGACGAATTGATGGCCCGAAATAGAAACGGCTCGATTCAGGGGCCCGAAACGTTTCTCAAAGAACCGACGGGCGTCCTTGGGAAAAGGCGAAGAATCGCCTAGCCTGAGAACAAAGATTTAAACCTAGACTCGTCCAGCAGGACTGAGACCTACCCTATATCATTGTTCCCAGGGATGAGGTAGAGTGGTACTGAAGCATCCAGGGGGAACGCCGCTTCAAAGGCGCGATGGTATTGATCGTACCTATTTGTCGTGGGGTCAGTGTCGTCTTCCAATAGCAGATAGACACGTCAGCTTTGGCATGGGACGAAATACGCACTCTTCTTCACCCTTGACATAGCGACCCGAGGCAAATGTATCGCCGAGAAACATAACCACGTTTGGATGGAGACGTGATACGACCCTCCAACTCTTGCGTAAATACGCCAGGTTAGGATCGTATCCAAACCATGAACTTGGTGCGGAAATGGCAGGGTTTGGTAGTCGAGCATCTGTGATCAAGAGTACTCGCGTGGGTTTCACCCTAGATGGTGAACGAGTCTTGAATGAAACGCGTCAGTAAGACCCACTTGGAAGGATTTCAACTGTTCCTACTCACGGACTGGAAAACCTTGTCCAGCCATCTACAATCTGATAAACTGTAGAAGAAAACCCCGAACTCGCACCAAATGACCACAATGACCCAGAAGAAGCGGAGTGCGAGGAGGATGGTGGGCTTGGAGAGCAGACGCGACTTGTGAAAGCGTCTCTCATACAACGAACTCATTCCGCATAACTTAACTTGAGTGTATAGCAACGAGCGCTGTAAAAGAGAACAAGGTCGGACGGGCCAGGCCGTGCGAGGTCGTTCATTAATTGCCGTCATAGTAACTTCGAGTAATTTGCCTAATCGGTAACGAAACAAACATTGATAATCGTCCCCTTATCACTTCAAGTTGCTCGACAAACGTATAGAGTACGGGGAGAACATATACACATAGGAATGATAATCTGATTCGAGGTTCGGTTATTCCCAGTCGCTGTCCTCATCTTCCCCGCCCTCCTCTTCCTCTTCCTCCTCCTCCTCCTCCTCCTCCTCCTCCTCCTCCTCCTCTTCCTCCTCTTCCTCTTCCTCTTCCTCCTCCTCCTCCTCCTCTTCCTCCTCTTCCTCCTCTTCCTCTTCCTCTTCCTCCTCCTCCTCCTCCTCTTCCTCCTCTTCCTCCTCCCCCTCTGCTTCAACCGCTCCTGTACTGCTGACATTTCCAGAAACAACATCATAGCTATCCTCACTGCTTTCCCTAGGACTCTGTACGTGCGAGGATGGCAGCGACAAGACATCCGATGTAGATGTCGTCCTGGGAGGAGCGAGCGTGTGCTGTGATGATTCCAGTGGGTTGGCAGAAGTTGGGGTTTCCTTCGTGTCACTAGCAGAGACAGACTCGTCTTCGTCATCCTCCCAACTAAAGTCGTCTTCATTCTCCGCAGTCGCTTTTTCAGGGATTAGCAACTTCCCATAAAGTAAGAAAAAGGTTTACCTTGCAATAATGCTTTCCGTCTGTTTTCCTCCGCCTCGATCTGATGCACTCGGAAGAAGTACCTGACCCAGAAGACTTCCTCGGGCATGGATGATGGTACTGTTGGCAGGAATGAGGTAGTCGTTATTCTAGAAATGGGTGAAATCATACCAAGTGCATCGAGGGTAGCTTGCAACGCCGCTCCACCCGAGGGATCCGACAACGCCTCAGCAATGCGTTCTCCCCACACCTTCGTGCCAAATCCTTCCCCGCTCGCCTCACTTGCATCTGCCCAAGCGAGATAAGCATCCTTGGAGGTATCCACAGCAGGATCAAGCTTGATGATCTCAGGATTACTCCTGAGTTGTTTCAACAACGACTCGGCGCGTGTCGCGACCGCCCGACGTGCATCTTCTGACGGACGCCGAGAAGAGGGTCCAGAATCGACTTCCTTACCCTTACCTTTGGACGCTGAACTGGCGGTCGTCGACCCATCCGCATTGGCGGCTAAGCTGGGCAGCATCCAGATATCTGCACCATCCCAGATGACGGGAGCGTCCGTGGAGCCTTCTTCGGGTGGGATGACTTTGACAGCCTCTCGGAGAACATCTCCAGCCTCTTTCATCGCCTCGCGGAGCAGCGCTTCGCTCTTGTGTACATACTCCTCCGCCTGCGCTCGCGTGACACCTTGCACACGCTGGAACTCGGAGGAAAGCGTGCTCCCCAAATGCGCAAGGTCGATGTTTTGCGCATTCCTGAGGCTGTCAGGAAGTTGCGCCTGAACGGCAGAAACGATATTGGGCGGGATCGATGATTGGAGACGCGCGAAGATGGAATGCGTCGTGGTAGTCGTTGATGATGACCCAGAGGCAGTTGCCTCGCCGCCGGGTTCAGTGCTAGCAGACCGCGTCGTATCTGCAGTGGGCGTGTCCTCAGCATCGCTCTCTTCCTCGCCATCTTCCGCTTCTTCCTGTGCCTCCGCTTCAGATGTGTTTGCTTGTTCCTCCGCAGTAGTTAGTCTCTCGATCTCGCGCTGCGCTTGCGTGACAACTTGGCCCAAGTCCCGTCGCGCAGTGGAAATTGCTGCTTCGCTCTATTGCGCCGCGACCATTGTTAGGCCATGGATGAAGTAGTGACAGTTTCATGCATACCTGTTTCCTAAACCCTCCCCAGAAACGTCCGAGCTGTCCAATAACCTGCGAAACTTCTTCGTTGAGGCTTTGCTCAGGCTGTCGTTCCCTGGGAGGCGGGGTGCTCGTGCCCGTGCCCGTTATGCCGTAGGTATCAAGGAAGTTCATGTTGAGAGTGCGGAACGTGGTATTGGGCAATGTTGCCGGTATTGGTGACGCCTAAATCAGGCAATTCGAGGCAAGCATGATAATAGATTAGGTTTGCTATTCACAGCTACATGGTGTATTCGTACACCCAAATACACTTCACGCGCACGAACGATAACACTGAAGTCATTCTGTCAATCTAAGCACTAACAGAAATCTCTGGGAGACGAGGGGCAGCGTAGTCTTTGATTGAACTCGTCAAATCCACAGGGGCGGCCTTCGGCAACGTGAGCCTGTGGGCGCGACACTCGGCGAGGAAGTCCGTGAACATCTGGACGATCAGATCAGACGATGTATCTACCACAAGTGGAAAGCACTAACCTCCATGGTATCCAACGGGCCTCCGGCACTCTCAGGGTGGAATTGTACACCCCAAATTTTCTTGCCAGAGTCCGCAGTCGATTTGATGCCCTCGACCGAGGAATCATTGCAGTTGATGAAGAATGGCTCCCATCCTGCTGGGAACGGATCGGTCAATTTAAGCGCGTATTGATGGTTTTGGCTAAGAATATCCCGATCAGTCAAACCCCCTGTATAATGATCGTATCCCTGCAATGCCCACCTCGTCACATAAACACGACCAGCTTTGATGGAACCTGCGGAAGCCAAAGCAAGGACAGGTTGGTTGTGTCCACGGTTCCCGAATGTCATACGGTATGCGTCTAGACCCGCGGCCATACCGATGACCTGGTGGCCCATACAGATACCGAACACAGGCTTGTCCCACTCTTGAAGAGTCTTGCGAAGTTTCAAAGTCGCATCCATGCAATGCCTGGGGTCACCAGGACCGTTGGTAAGGAAGAGGCCGTCGTACTGGTCACGAACGGAGTTGAAATCGAAGTTCCAAGGGAGTACAGTCACTGCAGCGTTTCGACGGATGAGGGAACGAAGGATGTTCGCCTTGGCACCAAAATCGAGAACAGCAATTCGAAGATCCCCGTTGGGGTTGAGGTAGTACGGAATCTTTGTGGACACTTGGTCGACGAGGTTCTCGGTAGAAGGATCCCAGTACTGCTCAGGGGTTGGCGGAGGAGCCGAGGTATCTGCACCGACGGCAAGACGACCGAGGGTGGTTCCTTGATCACGCAACAAACGCGTGATTTCGCGAGTGTCCACGCCAGTAATACCAGGGACGTTAAAGCGGCGACACCAGGAAGCGAGGGATTCGACTGCAGCGTGGTGAGAAAATTTCTCAGCGACGTCTGCAACCACGACGGCACTGCACTGAATCCCCTCGGACTCCATGAGGACACCGACATCCTGCGAATCAATGGGTGTCTTGTTGTTGGGAACCCCATAATTTCCAATGAGAGGGGTGGTGAAGACAAGGATCTGACTCCGATAGGAAGGGTCGGTCATTGACTCGGTGTCTGTTAATATATATCAATGGGGATTGATCGGGTTTAAAATGAAAACACTTGCAGGACGTGATTGAAGTGGAAAATACGGTCTCTCCAAAAGTACTCTTCGGCGCTCCAAAAGATCGACCATGGAAGGATTGACCAGTTTTAAGATGTAATACGGCGGGTAGAGCGGTATTTGGGCCAGCATGGGTAGCGAAGCCACGAGCGAAAAGTCGGTTTCGGATCAGAATGCGGGCAATCATGGTGTGCTATGAACTTTTGAGAGGCTTTCAGAGGCTCAGGAGAGAGAAAACGAGATCAGAGATATAACTGCGAGACGATCAGAACGGAAAACAGGAAACGGAGGGTGTACATACTCGTCGCGAGTGTTCTGTGTGAATATCATGTACGAGCTGAAGGGCTCGGTAGAGGGATCAGTGAAAATTTGAGTTGAGTGAGGGGCGATGGACACCATTTATAGGCCGAGTCAGAGTTTACATTTGTTGTGGGCGCTGATTCCAACCACGTGACGGTCTCGCCCAGGCTGGGTGTAAGTGGGCAACGAAACCCACAGTCTGGGCCGTGATGGCATCAGTTTTTATCAATGATTTTAGCCCCGTAGTCGATGATGATGATTTTCTTCCACCACCTCCCGCGAACGATGATACAGGGCAATAGCTTCCTCACAGCCGTCGAGTCGACGATCCGTCACTTTCACGCCATAGACGATACCCTACATCACGCCCTCCCTTTAGAGACCGACGCATTTGCTACACCCCTCCAGTTTACGACGACAAATCGCAGGTGCACTTCTCACCAATCAACCCTTCTCACCTCTTACTTCTATTTCCCGGGGCGATCCCAACACGCTCATCATTCCCTCGGTCTGACATGACTTTTTTTTTAATTCGGGGTAGAAGCAACCATACGGGTATGAGAGGACGTCGACCCAGGCCAATGGAACCGTAGGCTGAGGCTCCTTGCATGGGACCAGATCTGCTCTCATGCTGTTGTATGCGTTTTGTTTCTGTTGTACGTGCACGTCGTCAAGGTCGTTGGATGCCTTGAGGTGCCTTCCTGAAAACCAAATGACATGTGGAGTACACGCCAACTTCTTCCAACATTCACCTTCGCAACCCACATACAAACGACAGGACACGATCCGACCGGTATTAGGTGGTTCAGGAAAACGATACGGATTCAGGGAAAGCGACGTGCGATGTAACTAGATGAAGAGTGGGTCATGTACAATGTATGTGGGGAAACAAATCAAGAAACAAGGAAATACTTGAATAAATGCTGCGTTCGTGATGATCGTGTACAAACCAACGACGACATTTTTGACCCACTAGACTTTAAATCCTGGACAACAGACTCTTCCTCTTCTTAGTCTCCAACACAGACCCCGCCCTTCGTCCTCGAGGGATATGTACCGACCCATTCGCCTCATCCGCATCAGAAGAGGACGAGGATGACGAAGAATCCTCGTCAGCAACACGTTTCTTTGCCTTCCCCTCAGCCACGGACCTGTTGGCAGGCGTGGGTAGACTGGGAGAAAACAGCGTCGCCTGGGATGCCAACTGGGATAGCGAACGATAATGAACAGGCTGCTTTGCCTTTTTCTTGGACACCTTTGGCTCCTCTTCCGAATCTGTCGTCCCCTCCCCCTCTTTGCCATTCGGAAACGCCGTCGGCGCAGGGTTGTTCTGGTGCTGGGAATATGGGAAGGGTATCTGACTGGACGAGAGATCGAACAATCTTCCTTTCCCTTGGGAGATTTCTGCCTGACTAAAAGGGGCAGGCTTGCGGGATCGACCCTTTTTCTTGTCGTTCAAACGTCCATAAACAAGATTGTCGTCTGGTTGGGGACTGCTGGATATTAACTCGTCGACGCGCACCGAGACCTCGTCCAGCTGTACAGAAGGCGACGACGGCTCTTCGAGCGTTTCCCACCTGATCAACGATGGAGTGGGAGCGATGCGCGCCCCATTCCGGGTGGTGTCGCCTTTGGCACTACCCTGCAGAGCATCTGATCGTTCCTCAGGACGCTTCGCGGCTGTTTTGGCAGCTTTACCGATCCGAACCCCAGCTTTGGACCTATGGTTCAGCAGCACCACAGCTGCGGGCGCACTTGTGGAGGGTGGAAGGGAGCTAAACCGAGGACTCTTCCGCGTTGGCGCCGGCTCTTGACTGGCGGGCGTCTCCGTGATCTTTCTCCGTGACTGTGCCTTCGTTGGTAAGGGGGTCACCTCGTCCGTGGTCTTCGAGGCCAGCTGTTCGAGAAGGACAGGAAATTCAGCTTCATTGTCTGGAATGTGGCCATTACGAGTCTTGATCCGTTTCGTCACTCCCGGCTTTGGGGTCGATTGAGTCACGCCGGTGAACAAGGATCCAATGTCTTCCGGGGGTGCTTCAATGGGATCGGCGTCCGACGAGTGCGAAATAGTTGGAGGGTCCAAGTCATCTGCGGGTTCTATCGGATCGGCCTCAACTCCGTTAGGGAGCTCGGAGGCTGCTGGTACACCGCCATCTCGATTGGAAGCGGGATCAACTCCTGTTTGTCCGGACTCTTGCGGCTCATTTCTGGGAGCAGGAGATGAAGACTGCTGTTCAACAGTAGTAACAGCACCCTTTTCTCCAATCGACTCGTGGTCCACGATCATGCGATCCTCCGATCCCACATGTGTCTCCTCACTGCTGTCATCATGCTGTCCCTCGAGAATGGGAGAATCATTAGAGTCTCTCATGACAACATCGCTATCCTGGTGTTGGACAGGTTCCTCTGTAGGCTTGCTGGAGCCTTGTACGCCGGGTTCCAGGTTGTTTGAAATGCCTTCAGCCGAACGTGAAGGCGAAGGCGACCTAGACTCTTCGTCCTCGTTCTCAGAGTCGGAAGAACGCTTGATGTGCTTGGATAGCCGACGCCTCGATCGATCGATCTCTTCGTCTGTGTCTGCTTCCAATTCGGCCTCGTCCTCTTCCGAATCAGAGTCCTCGTCATCTTCGTCCCCAACAATGCGGTCGAGGAAATGCAGGATGCTCTGCCGCTTCGACGCTGGACCACGAATGATAGCCTCCAAGTCATCGTTGGGTGGTGAAGGCTGTTCGTCTGGCATTTGCTGTCTCCTCGGAGCCGGCAATTCTTTGTGTTCGACCCCTCCCTCCGACATGTCATCAGAGCTTTCTGAGCTACTCCCTTCGTCTCTGCTTTCCACTGTTACTTCAGACACGTAGGAATTGCTAGGAATATTAGGCGTTCTGGGGAGAGAAGTGCTGGGCGGCGGCGAGACGTCTCGTGATTGAACGCCGTCAGTCGGCGCACCATCCAACGAGGGCTTGGACGTGACTGATATAGGTTTAATGTCAGGTTTCGGATAGAGGATACAGTGGAATGTTAACCTTTTGAATCGCGGAGGAGACCCTCTAGTTCTTTGATCAGCGATTGCTGGTCATCCATGTTTGCTCGCTTAAGTTCTTCCAGTCGCTCTCGAATAGCATCGGGACCTTTCATAACAGTGGGACAGCAATAGCGTATATGGAAAGGCTCTTCCAGGCAAATAGGACATGGGGGACCCTTCAGCTCGAGAGTCTGTTGTGGTCGTTCATTAGTCAGGACTACGTGTTCAAGTCTCTGCTCAGTAGGTACGTTCGGGATTTCGTTCGCAGGAGGATCCAACACTGTCGTAGATTCAACAGGCAATGCACTAGAAGATGCAGCAGCCTTTTTCGTAGTTTTCTGTACGGATTTTCGCTTCGCAGGAGGTTCAGGCGGTATGGTCTCACTTGCTTTAGACAGGTAACCAGACAAAATTGCTGCTGCCACTTCGGATTGCACACTGGCACTTGCGCTCGTCCGAGGGATAGCTATGCTAACATTCATAGGTCTTTGATGCTTCGAGGGCAAAGACTACTCACCGGCACAAGCTGTTCCTTTAGGCGCGCTCTTTGTCTTTCCACTCTTAAGAGCTTTTTCGGCGTTATGGAAATGATAATCGAGTGGAATATGGCTTACTCTTTGATGTACCACCCACCGCACTTGCTCCTTTAGGTTTTTCTGACGTTGGGATCCCGTTAGTACATGTCTAGTCCTCGAACTACCAACTTCACCTGGTTGAAGAGAAGCCTCATTTACTGGATTGTTTGGTCGGTTAATCGGTTGGTCCACACCTATGTTATTGGAAAACGTAACAGATTGGTGAATCACTGGACCTCAGCAAATATCAAACAGGATAATTACCGCCTTGGTCGACAGCTATGGAATATCGAATCAGCATTAGGTTGCATCAACCAGTCCATCGAAGTGGAACTTACGCGCGGAAGACTTCTTCGGGCCAGCGCTGTCATCCCTTTTCTGTCTCTTTGGCCTCTTCGTTGGTAACTCGGATGTTTCAGCGTCCTTTGGGGCGCTCGTCCCTGCCTAGAAGGCAATCACACATGAGCAGATGCATCCTTGTGTGACACAATCCCCACCTCGCTCGCACGATCCAGCGCTGCGGATTTCTTCGGTTTGGGTTTTGGTGCATCAGAAACCTTCGCTGGAGGACTCTCAGCAGCCTCAGTGGATTGAACATCCTTCGCCTTGGTGGCCTTTTGTTTTTTCTTCGGGGGCTCTTCAGCACCTACTGGCTTTGTAGCAGCAGGAAACGCAGCAGTCTCTGCAGACGCAACGGGGGTAACAGGCTTCTTCAGTGTGCGCCGCTCTGCAGGTTTGTCAGGGGTTGCTATAATGGCGTCACCGAATGACACCTTGCGCTTTCTCTTAGAAGGGTCTGGTATCTTTACTGTTGTGGTAGAAGCTTCGGTGGTGCGGGCAACTTCGAGATGCGCAGCGGGTTGGTCAGATGTTGCTAAGCTAGCTGATGGCCTGGAAGGCGATGCCGAGGAGGTAGTGAGTGGCTCGCTCACTGACGGCTGCTCTCGAGGTTGCTGTGATGATTATCGCTTGAGAACGTCACCAAGATTCGAGGGGGGTCGACTCACGGATACGACTGGGGGCGGCACAGGGGAACCCCGAGGCCTGCCCACAGCAACCTGAATGTCCACAGAAACGGAAGACCTCAAAAGGACGCGAAACGCCTGAAAATCATCCTCTGTCGACGAAAACACCCGGATTGAGCGCGCTCCTAACCCTTATTTTTATTGCTCTTACCATCTTCGAGATCGAGGAGGGCGTCGTTAGGGCCCATCTGTTTGAGAAACACGTCGGTTTCCTGTCCTAGGCGAAGTTTCCGCCGGACGACATTTTTGACTTCCTCGAGGGAACGCTCTACGTGAAGAGACTGAGCGCGTTTTTACGACAGTGGCAAGAGGAGAATATCACCATTGAATAATCTGGCAAACGTTCTGTTTTGAGCGTGATAGACGATTCTGGTGTGGTCCAGCTGACTGCCCTCGGACATGGTGAGCCCAAAGGATGGTTGGGCCGCCACGAGATGAAGACAACTTGGTCAACCACGATAATTACGTAATAAACACGCGTTTGAGCATGATCTGTAAAACTACATCTTTGTACACGCTCAGCTCTCCTCTCTAACGTACAACGGGACTCATGACGGGGAGATGACGGTGGAAGATGCCATTGATCAGTTGCCATCCGCCTTTTCCCCCCCTTCCTGCGCAGCTCGAAGCATCTCGGGATACAAGCAGATCATGGATGGATCAGGAGGACCAGATCTGTCCTCACAGGCTTGAGCTTGAGTAGGCTCATCCTGTGCTTCTTTGGCAGCACGAAGCATCTCGGGATACAAGCAAATCATGGATGGATCAGGAGGACCAGATCTGTCCTCACAGGCTTGAGCTTGAGTAGGCGCCTCCTTGGCAGCATGAAGCATCTCGGGATACAAGCAGATCATGGATGGGTCAGGAGGACCAGATCCGTTTTCTCCACAGCCAGTGAGTATGACATTTTGGGAGACGGAGGATATGAATTTACCGTGTGACATTCTGCTCTGGAAGCGTTTAGGTATAGTAGCAGTACTTGAAAGATCGTCGCAGTGCGATTCTGAGTGAGAGGACTAGTGCGTGTATGACAAAGCTATAGATCGTATATGGTCTAGCACAGGGTCCTCTGAAACAAGTTCCATCCGTCTACTTGGAAGGGTCCATCAGCAATTTGGTCGATAAGAGTTATCTTTGACATGTCAACGTAAGAGACTGTCTATGCAGATGCAGCTTCCAGATTCACATGTACGAAATGAACACATCGACACATGTGCATGATCCACGGTAGAGAGACCAAGCATCACAACTTGAAGACATCCAATCAAGTGATACATTTTCATAAAACCCAATATCATACTGTTATCAACATCAAAGACATGGAATTTCACACATGAAGAAAAATAAAGTCGTTTGATAGTGCTCTAAGGTGTATCAAAGTCCACAATCCGATGCAAGAGGCTCGCAACAAGTCGAGAAAACCAAGCGTCAAGGGATTCGATTTCCGGGAACGTCACCCAAAGTTCTAGAGGAGTTGCGATCGCTCACAGCTCCTGGAGAAACGTGAGCTCAACACCGAACATGACAGAATGGAAGAGACGTACGATCATGTTGAGGTTTCCGGACAACAGACCTAGACCCCCCGAGTTAGCAAAAATAAAAGTCGGATGGACACCAACAGAGGACGTACGGTTCTCCAAGATACAACCATCAGGAATATCAATCCGCTGACCTTCGTTAGCAACAACAATGACAGTCCCCCTCAATGTGACATTCCTTCCAAAGTAGACGTCTCCGGTAACTGTAAGATGGTCGAGCTCGATGATCTTGGGAATCTTCTTGAACCGCTTCTGGAACTGTTGGATCTTCTTAAAGTGGTCACCAAGCTTGATCACAGGCGTCGTCTCGAACATCCGGCTTTCGTTCAGGACGAGCTGACCGTGTTGCAAAGAGTAAATGTCACTCTTGATGAGGAGCAAGTCGGAGCAGGATTTGACAGGAAGGAAACGAGAACGAGGAACGTTGATACCGTGACCATTCTTGAAGTGCTTAATAGCGGCACCAGCGGCGGTCTCGAGCTATGCTCCCAGTTCAGCGAACATACACCTGTCGCTCATCGAATACATACCTGAACGACAGCCTGGCCGTCGTCGTTGGTCTTGGGGTTGATGATGATCTCGAGTTCCATGCCCTCAGTCACCATGATTCGCTTCAGGGCTGCAACACAGTTAACGACCACTCTGGGGATGTAATTTGAAATGCTCACCCTGGAGGTTGATCCAGAGGTTGTTGGTGTTGAAGATCTTGAACTTGCGGACTGACTTGAAGTCTTCGGCGTGTTCTGAAGGAACCTGAGCAATTTCAAGGAGACGGACAGAGCCTTCATAGTCGATGAGCGTTCCACCCTTGATATCAGCCTTGGTCTTGTCAGTGACTTCCATCAAAAACTCGGCGTTGCTCTCAATCATGTGTTGTAATATCTTCTCGTCGACACTTAAATGCATGGGTGAGCACGAGGGAGGGACAGTGGCCATTGACGAAACCTACACGGCACCCAAGTTATCAGAGTTGGAGACGAAAAGGTACTCCTTGCCTTCGGCGAGGAGCTGGTCCAGTACGCCGGAGTGGAAAAGTGCATTGTAGACGTCACCGTGACCAGGAGGGTACCAGTGCTTCTTGTCGTCGTCTGCACGCTTGGGGCAGGGCAGGAGGGTCTCCTTGAAGATGCGCGGGTACCGCGACTGGTTGAATGTCGTAATGCGGACTTGCTGGTTCGCATACTTTTTGATGATGCGGAGAGTGTCCTCGTGTGTGTTGAACGAGGTCATGAGGATGAGCGGGACATCGACGCGGCTGGTGGTGTTGAGGTGCTCGATCTGTCGGACGGTCAGATCGAGGAAAGTCATGTCGTCCTTGACCTCGAGGGCACTCTTTGCGCCGGTCATACCTAGAAGTCGGGAGGAGATCAGGACGATCAAAGATGACCCGGGAGAGGACCTACCCATGGAGGTACCGAGGCCACCATTGACCTTGAGGACTGCAAGCTTGTTGAGGTTGGTTTGATTTTTGGGTGCGATCAGCGTGTCATAGGGGACGATCTGGTCCTCTGCAGGAGATTTGATGCGATCCCAGTCACTGAAAGTCCGTAGACCATGAGACTTTAGAGCCGCATATCGAAAAAGGAAATACCAACAGATCGACGCTCTTCGCACGCTCCGAGAGATACCGGGTGAAGAGGTAGAAGAAGGCTTGCATCTCGGTATCGAATGCCTGCGATGCTTGGATTAGAGCGCGGGTGAGGAGAGGGTGGATGGGACACACCTTCTTGGTAGCGGGATCCTCGACGGTGCCAACGAGACGGCTGATCTCGTTGCGCATGGCCTTGGCGGCGATGCCGGTAGTGGCGGTCTTGAAGTCGATGTGACTGCTACCGCGAACGCGGGCATTGAAAGAATCGCTGCGGGGAGCTAGGGTAGCCATTGTGCTGGGAGAAGGTGAGGGACGATGAGGATGGGGGAGAAGAGAGACGTACGGAGACTTTGGTATATGAACAGGCTGGGTTGTAATTGTAGAGAGAATTTGAGGGTCAGAAGCGGTTCGATTGAGGGTGGTTCTTGGTTTGTGGTGACGCTTAAGAAACTCTAAGCTGAGATCGATATGATTGTGGAGTGTCGCGGACAAGTCCGAACTCAGGCCCTGCGCTTCCTCTGGGATGACGAGGTCGCAAACAGATCTACGGTGGACCCGTGCGCTCGACTCCGAGGTTATATCAGGCCAACCGTCGACAGTGGTTCTAGCGTAGCAAGAGAGGGGCGAGGACGGAGGGGGTGGGGACGCAGCACGGGAAGGAGACTGTCTGAGGTGGGTGAGTGGTCGACGGTGGAGATTATAACTGTTCAAGTTGCTCGGCTGGCAAGACGAACGTGCTTGCATAAAATCGAGTAAAAGGTCTCCCGCTGACCGGGATCCCTAGGCTGGCCTTGTGCGCCAAGGGATGGCAACAACGTTCCCGTCCGGCTGTTCATTTTGCTTTTATAAACGATTACGCTCAACTTTCTGACCTCCTTGTACATATCGGGATCCTTGCATCTAGGCAGCGAGTCGGTTCATCCCTGGATTCGCTCGGTATATTCGATGCGGTGCGTGTCTGATCCATACGGGTGGTGCCTGCGCCCTATTCAAGCTCCCCTCAGCGCTTCTCTCCTTTCCCGCACGAAGGTGCCTCCACCCGAACCCATCCGACCCTTATCTCCCTCTTATTTACTCCAACTTCCCATTGCATCCGAGACCGTAATACGTCGCACCCTCATCGCCCAACGCCACAATATGTTGTCCAATCGACACGTTCTCTGCAGACTGGGTTGTATCCCTTTCACAAGCTCCACTTGCCAAGGCCCTATCCTGAATACAGTTCGCGGTCGTGCCAGGCTTCAACTGCGCGGAAGACACGAGGATGATGCCATGACCCCCGCCACATCTGCTTCCCTCCATTTGCGCCATTATCAAACCTAGTCACACGAGATCCCTTCAAATGCCCAGTGGCGCAATCTCCTCTTGTTCACCTAACCCCAGAACGCCGCTATCTTCATCCACATAGCTAACCATCCGAGGACGATTCACGACCCGCTAGCCACCTTCTTTCATTTGCGATGCATCACGGTTCCGTCGATCTAACATGATATGTCATCTCACAAGGACGTCGTTCACAATACAATATTGTATATCCAAACGTCTGCTCGGGCGCGTTATCGCCCTCCCACGACGAACTCGACTTCGTGCTTGCTCAAAAGAGTTAATTGATCGAGGTACCGGTGATCGGGGATAACATCCGTGACCGGTTGACTGGCGACCTGTCTTTTGGGCGTCCCGTGGTATCTACATCCGTCCCCCCCGCAATCCATGTCCTGAGAATATTGGTTCCGTGGGTACTCACCCCATCACTGACCATTAATATCCGTGATACAATGTACCTACCCCCTGGGACACAAAATGCTTGTCTGCTGGAATGTCAGGGGATGTCCTTCCAGTGCACACAGTGCCTGCTCTGCACATATAGCTGCATAGCCCCGCCAAGAAGTCTCGAGCGGTCCTTGGTTCTCTGACGGGTGCCCTTCCCCGTGTGCCTGCACATTCTTCACTTAGGAACCAGGTCAGTGCGGCATAGCATGTGGTCTTGGGGTACCTTCATCAGAGCGTACGTCCGAGTCGCACGGTACTTCGTCTTTGAGTACAAATAGACATGTTGAAACACTTGTACCCCGCACATGCTTACGGCCCTTGCCTTGGATTCTTTGAATGGGCTCAAAGGCACCGGAGTTCGAGTCCGTCGAAAAACCATCGTCTGGTTCAAGCTCGGTCGATGATCAGCGCTCAGCTCCTGCGAACCGGGCGTTTCATCCGAGCCCCTGGCTACACCACTTAGCCCCCGCAGGAGATGGAGACAATGATCCAGCCGCGTATTCCACGCGCCTCGACTTTTCAGGTCGATCATCGGTCGCCGAGATGGCGATACACAGATCACCGCTGATGCAGGAACCCGGCTGCAAGGTTCAAAATCACTCTATAGAACGAGATAAATGAGTAGATATCGCAATGACATTGTGAATACGAAACAAATGTAAGGTAGACCATATGTGGAAGCAAACCCGACAAATCCTCCCAGTGTCCATACAAGAGAGCGCATGGAAGCAAAGTGATCGTATCCTTTTCCTTGAGGATGTCCACGATACAGGTAGCGCTCTAAAGCACTATCCGATGCTACCACTGCATGACCCACCACGACGTCGCCAAAAACGCGAAAATAGGTGGCCACGCTACCGCTCCCACGTCCCGCATTAATCCGACGAGCACCCCTGCGTCGCGCTGAGGTGTTCGATGATCAGTCCTCAAACGCCAATTTCCAAATGGATTTGGAAGCATGATGCGGCGCCGATGCCCACCGAGCGTGAATGTCCATGTCCAGGGTGAGAAGTAAGAGCGACCGCGCAGAGGTGCGTGGCGTTCTCGTAATTTATTTGCGGGAGGTGGAAGGAAGGAATCGGCATCGGCCGCGTGCGACGAGGTGCCTCGGGATAACTCGTGTAGCGCCTCGGAAGTGTCTTCACGACTATGCTTTCTGCTCCATGATTGATACCCGGTGCCTCCGTTCACGCGAATGATGTTGAGCGCAAGCAGGACGAGAAGAGACAGCAATACGAGTGGAATGTAAACATAAAAGTATATTCCCAACTGATCTGGCATTAAGCAAGGGGCGTGCAAAGGAGGGGGCACTGGCATTTGGGTGATGTGATCTGGTGAGGGCACTGTTGAGGTTAGTGAGAGTAGTTGGAAGCCTGGCCGACGGATTCCCATTGACATTGAAATCGACTTGACGGTGACTTCTTGAATCTTTTCATCAGACGAATCGATAGTGTGTTCATATTCACAGTAGTCATGGTCATCACCACTGTTGCGCAGTTAGGGGTGCGTTCCGTGCATGAACTGTTGACAAACCTCATGATTAGAGATGGCTTGAGGGACTTGAGTAAAAACTCTGTTGCCCCGTCCAAGAGCATATTTTGATAACCGAACCCATAACCTTGCCGTATCGTCCCTTTCTCGCGCAAAGGACCACAGGACGCATCCGAAGGACGAGAAAGAGGAATGTGCGTAAACAAGACAACGGGACCCAGAGAGCCAACTGATACAGTCTGTTTCACAAACTCTACGGGACCATGTGAAATAGCAGGCCAACTGTCAAAGGTATGTCCACGTTCAGCACGCAACAAGTCTTCTTCGACGAGGGCGGGAGCATCGATGAAAACAAGGGTATGGTTCCCGATGGTATGGCGATAATTCCGAGGACCGAAGTGGGAGATGTAGCGCGTGTCAGCCTCCAGAGAGAACGGGGGCAAGTTGCCAAGGCTGGAAGAGTGGGTGGATGAGATGCTGTATACTTTGCAGATAGAGAAGAGACGAACCCTACATCATGGTTACCTGGCAGGTAATAAACCGGCGGTGGTGAGTCCCCCATGTTGAAGATACTCTGATATCGCGTGAAATAGGCTTCGTATCTGAGGAGAAACCAGCCTTAATTCATACGTGAAGGCACGCTTTGAAGCGCGTATTATCGATGCACGTACTCGCTAGTCGACATGGATAAACGACCGTTATCCATCATATCACCTGGAATACTCTTCAGTTCACGACACAAGGTATTGAACTATCCAAGCGTACCTAGTACCACCACGGCATTTGGCCGGAGACGACGGAATGCAGAATTCCAGCTCTTTCGAAGATTAAGGTCAACGACGAATTGACTTAATGCGGAGAGAAGCGGCCCACGACCAGGATAGGAGTGGCGGTCGACTATTTGTGGATCCGCTATCACGAGCAAGCGCACGATACGTGAATCAGGGATGTGGGGCTGAGTCAAATGTAACTCGTTCATCGGCATAACTCGAGCACAAAGGAGAAGCGCACACACACACCTGCCATGTATCTGGCCAGCGACAGTCATGCAAGGCAAAGCGGAACGTGCCAAGTTCAAGCCAGACGACTGCGAGGACCCACACGGCGCGAAGGCCGTTGCGGAGTAGACGGTGGTCGATGCTCGAGGACATGGGCAAGTATAATAAAAGAGTCAAGGAACAAGCCACTTTGCTATGGGGCTCGGCCGCTCGGGTGAAGCCGACGGCGTCCGCTCGGTCCGAAATAGGCGAGCAGGCCCACCGTTGATTCGTTCAGCGACCCTGAAAGGCCTGACAACTGCCTCCAGCAGGTCTGGTGGGGTCGAGCGCACTTTGGCCATCGATTCTGTATCAAAGCTCCAGGCCCGTAGGTCCGATATTATAATATCCTTCCCCCGTTTTGTCTCAACGACAGCCTTTGCGTTGATAATTAATTCAGCTATTGATTCAAGTGCAAACGGTGCGGGTTACAGGTTCCAAGTGGCAAGAACGTTGCTTGGTGGGTTGAATCGCTTTTACAGCGGGCCGGGAAAATGAATAAAATGGATCGTTGGTTTGTTCAATGTTGCGTCATATCTCCAAAAACCCCCCAAACAGTTGTATGTCAATCCGGATCTCGCGTATGTAAATGGTGCAATTGTGCTCCCAATCGTGTTGATTTTTTTTTTGCGATTGCCGTCAACAACTTTGGCCTATAAATTTCCAGGCGGGGCCCATTGAACCACCGGTTGCTTTCTCTTTTCCTCCTCTGCATCGGAATGACCGTCTCGCCCACTCATGCCAACAGCGACGACCAGACGCCTTTGCTCTCCGCTGTCAGCGACCGGAACGAACCTAAGAAACCCAATCCTTTGCCAAAAGTCCAGATCTCTGTTCTCCTCCTCTCAGTCTTGATTGAACCCATCGCATCACAATGTATATATCCATTCATTAACCAAGTAAGCCCGTGTTTTCGTGCTTGGTGCCCGTACTCACTCTACTTGATCTAGCTCGTTCGTGAGATCGACATCACAGGCGGCGACGAAACGAAAGTTGGTGAGCAGCACCCGCCTCTGTTACCGATTCACGCCGCTCACGTACTATCGTTTAGGTTACTATGCGGGGATGATTGTACGTAAAAATAACGAGAGTCTTCACCCGCTATTGGCTCGCTCACTGATGTCCGATCTCAGGAGTCGCTCTTCTTTGTCACACAGGCCATGACTGTCCTTCAATGGAGCCGAGCGTCTGACCATATTGGTCGCAAGCCCGTACTTCTATTAGGTGTATTTGGTCTTTCCATCTCAATGTTCTGCTTTGGTCTATCGCGGACCTTTACCGGATTGGTATTGAGGTGTGCCTTCTTGGTTCATTCAGGCTTCCGATCTTACACCTATTGGTTACCCGCCCAGCCGTTGTATCACCGGTGCTCTCAACGGCAACATTGGTGTTATGAAGAGCATGTTAGGGGAACTGACGGACTCTACGAACATGGCTCAGGGGTTCGCCTTGTTGCCGATAGCTTGGTCAGTGGGCATGACACTTGGGTGAGTATGTTGATTAGGCCTTTGCTATATGCATTTGAGTTGATTCCCCGCAGCCCCGTCATCGGCGGAACACTTGCACGGCCACAGGATAACTTTCCTCGACTCTTCAGTTCTCCATTCTGGGGGGAGTTTCCATATTTCTTGCCATGCGGTGTCGCTGCTGGGTTTTCGTTGCTGACTTTTGTGGCCGTTCTGCTTCTTCTTAAAGAAGTGAGTGGTCCGGGCATGCTGATGTTGTAGTCTACAGCTAACAACTGCCAAGTCTATGCCTCCTGGCGTCACACCAGAGAAACATAATTCTTCCATTGATAGAGAAGCTGGTGGCCATGAAGTCAGCTATGCCACGATTGATCAGCAGCAAGAGTTTCCCTCGCCACCTTCAGATGTGCCGATGCCTCTTTCCAAACTTCTCAACGCGCGAAGGGTGTTGCGCATAGCAAACTATGGGGTGCTTGCCGTCCTCGATATAGCTCTGTACTCACTCCAACCTCTTTTCTACTCCACACCAATTGAGTACGGAGGTTTAGGATTCACACCCATGAAGATCGGACTCTGGATGGCATGCTTTGGCATTTTTAATGGCCTCTTCCAGGCGCTCTTCTTTGCCCCACTCATAGATAGACTAGGACCCAAAAAACTATTTCGCATTGGTCACTTGTGTTTCATCCCGCTTTTCACTCTCTTCCCCATCATAAACTGGATTGCTCGACAGTGGGGAATCATCTGGCTCGTCTGGGTTGTGCTTATCTGTCACCTCGCGTTGACAATCGTCATGGACATGTCCTTTGGTGCGTTACTTCTAGATGTCAATGCCTCAACTGACATTGTGTCCATAGGCTGCATCCTAATGTACATCACGGCTGCTGCTCCGAACCGACGATGCCTTGGTGCGCTCAACGGTGTCGCACAGACCACTGCATCTATCGTTCGTGCTATTGGACCTGCGTCAGCGACGTCGTTGTTTGCATATTCGATCCAAAACAACTTCATGGGTGGGTATGGAGTTTATATCGTCCTCGTGCTTGCAACAATTGCAACCATGCCGTTGGGTGCTATGCTGCCAGACGACGTCGCAGAGAGCTGTTGATTAGATGGAGGGGTGCCTGTGGGGAGCAAAGAGCCAAAAAAAAACACAAGTGACACTACATGTAGGTGTGTCGTTCTTCTTGATTTATTGCACTTTTACGCTGGAAGGATCTTGGCTGTGGACCATTTATTAGACTTCACGATGTATTGGGCAACGACTTTTGCATGTACTTTACGTCTTGCATGTATTTACGAGTTCCTTCTATCAATACCATCACGTTTGCGAGACACGCATGTCTCGTCGATTTCTTTCTGCTGGGAACTGGAACTCATGAAAGCTAGTACTACTAGGTAAACCAAGTTGGGCTAAGCGATTTCGGAGTACGAGTTCCAACCGTGCTCAGTTCTTCGAGCCAACTCGCTCGGTGCTTTCCCATTTCATGACATCCCAAAAGGTATCCTACGTCGCCGTGCATGGCGGCGCTGGGCAGCATGGTAGCGCGTCGGAAGCTCAAGTGAAAGGCGCGATGAAACGGTAACTCGACATGATTCATGATACGCTCCCACATCTCGACTAATACCCCCCAGTGCGTGCACAGAAGCGCTCCGAATGGCGTCCGAACTTCCACGCGCAAGTGCTCTATCTATCGTCGAGCTGGCGATCACGATCCTCGAAGACGAGGATTGTCTGAATGCAGGTATGTCGCGTCGGTCCTCTTTCTACCTGAGCGAACGCCGGACCCCTGATGAAACCCACATCTCTCGCGTCGCCCATCGCCTACTTGCTCAAGGTTATGGCTCCAACCTGACGTTCGAAGGCACCGTCGAATGTGATGCCGCCATCATGGATGGGCGAACAGGTGATTTCGGGAGCGTCGGCGCAGTCTCAGGCGCGTCTTCCTCTACTTGCCCTCACGACCATCCTTGATCCGGCTTGTAGCGCCTCTTTCCCTCACCACGTCGATGATCCTCTGATCCCTCGACATTCGTTTGCATCGTCATTACGTTCTGATCGACTGACACGCATGCACGTGTAAACAACAGGGGTTAGAAACCCGATCAAGCTTGCCAATGCCATCCTCGCGCACGCTCGCGTGCCGGACAGACTCTGTCGCATCCGACCCTTGTACGTCTCAAGACCGCCGACCGTGTCCGTGACACACGGTCGCGTGCGTTGTCTATCGAGATGAACTTGGCTTAGTTCGCTGACGGACACGATCGAATTGTCCCAGAACATTGGTCTCCTCCGGCGCACGTGCGTTTGCGCAGAGAAACGGGATCGAGACGGTCGACTCGACGAGCATGGTCGCTCCGCGCGCAAAGGAAGACTGGCAGAGATGGATGGAGCGGTACGACGGGGTGGCGTCGACCGATGAACTCGAAGCGGAGACGACGGTGCTCCCTCAGGACGCGATGCAGGACACGGTGGGTGCGACCGCCTGGGATTCGGAGGGGAACTTGGCTGCGGGCGTATCTAGGTCCGTTGATCGTTCCAGCCTCCTTTTTTTTTTTCGAGATGTGGATACGACTGATATTTGTGATAGTGGCGGGTTGCTTCTCAAGTGTTCAGGGAGGATTGGAGAGGTGAAGTATCTTCTACTGGGTGACAGCAAGGATGGCGGGGTTTACTGACTGATCCGAGGCCGCAGCGTTTGGAGCGGGATGCTGGGCAGAGCAATCACAAGACGGACAGGCCGGGATGGCTTGCAGTATATCAGGTACGAATCACCGCACGAATCTTGACTTGTTCTTCACGAGGATCTCAGGAGCTGGCGAGCATATTATGAGAACTGGACTGGCGGGCACCATCGCTGACGTCCTTCGTTCGAGACAAGACGGTACAGAGGTTGATGTCCATGACTTGCTGACGGGAACACTATCTACCCAATTTTACGGTGGGTTTGGACAAATCAGTCTCCGTAGATTAATCTGAAAAGAGCACAAGATCCGATCATGGCACGCGGTGATACCCATCCCAATGCTGGTGTTCTTTTGATGACCAAAGAGGCACAGGAGTCAGGAAATGTCATACGTGCGCCTACCATCATCAAACTATACGTTTTTCACTCACAATCTCCGATTGATGTCTAGCGAGGTTGTGGTGTGCATTCACCACGGAAAGCATGGCGGTTGCATACGCGAACTCTGAAAAGCTTACACCAAAGGTACGGAAAAGTCTTCTTTACGAGTCCAGCGATATTGAACAATGCTGCAAGGCAAAAATTCTACGTCGTCCCAAAGCTTCGCAACCAGTCCCTGCGACGAACGCCTCGCCTGTTTATATCACTTCGCTACCCCTCCACGGGTAGGGTGATCGGGGTGAAGATGAACTCAGTTGTTGGGAATTGCAGCTTTGCAAATACCATCCCCAGTGTGGTAATGTGCATCCATATCTTTGCGATGATCAGGCAGATACATGCATTAGCTCTCCGTTCCGCCATTCGCGGCGTGCGGGAACGATCGCAGAGCGCCGTTGTTGAGATTCGCAAGGGGTTGGAAGCTTCGGGAGTTCACCAAGGGAGGTGTTGGCCGAGCGGCGCTCAGGCGTTGAAGCGTTTTTAATGGGAACTTGGTTCTATATCCCATCATATCAATGTCACTTGTCATGAGTCGATTTTCCGACACAACTTACCTACAAGTCGAGCAAACAGGAACAGGTTGACAGAAGACTGTTGATTGATGTCAGTATCTCCGCATGTTTCACAAGTTGGGTGCACGGACTCGACAGGCAGACGGAACAAACGAAACCAATGTCCACAATATTCTTGTGACAGAAACATGCCGCTCTAAAATCAATCTTGTCTTGCGTCGGGATGGCAAGAACTTTGCGAATCGCCGGCGGGGAAAGGAAAGTCATCTGAGGTGCTTCCAATAGTTTCACCAGCGGCGCAAGATGAGAAATGGGACGTACAGTAAGATACTGGAGCAACGCATCGCGGCGTTCGAGGTAAATATACGACCCGTTCGTCAGATGCGCAGCTTGCTGAAGGAAGACCGTGTCGGGCCCATATATCTTGCACACGTCGATCGTCACTTTCTATACCAACGTCTCGGTCATGTCGGCATCATGAACAGGCAAACGGGACAAACCAGTTTTTGCGCCGAAAAGATAGAGTTCATGATCGGAATATAAGACGATGACAAGTCTGGGGATACAGATAGGATGAGTATACGTGGGTCCGGAAGGATGGTCGGGTCTTCGGCGGAAGTGGACGGATGTGTGATTCGGTTGATATCTGACAAGGATGATCACACTGATCGTGAACGGTCTTCGCGCCAGATGAACAGACATACAGCAAAGTGCCTTGATCAGTGCACCGACCAGAGCGCAGGGTGCTAATGCCATTTCAACGCGTCACTCTCGACCAGTAAACGATGAGGCGTACGTTCTTCCTCCATGTCACCAAGCGCCTCCAGTTCGCGTGTGATCCGCTGAAGGACCGTGGTGTCGACCGTCTTGAAGGGTGGGTACGAATTCGCATCGAGGGGAAGCGCGTCGTCAACCAGGGTCAACGTTTCCGTCGAAGAATAGAGCATGACGCTACTCCACCATATATACGTTAGTGGAATCCACAGCGAGGCTCCGAGGGTCGTCCCACCAACCTTTTACCGGGAAGTGCCCCAAATACTGCTAAGGTGTTCTCATGCTTGGAAGCGATGTGAGCATTCAGGAAAGCGAGGAGGTGGGAGAGAAAGGTCTCGATGGATAGCGGGTATGGATTGGTCGCCTGCGCAGAGAGATGCCACTGCGCTGGAGACAAGTCCACGATGACTGAAAGGTGCGATCCCTTCTCCATCGTCACCTATCAGCAATCTTGCGTTGAACCACAATCTTGAGTTGCAGCTCTCTCAGTTCGTGTCGAAGTTGAAGCAGTTACTATTAGTCATGGCCCTGCCGCGTGTCACAATTCCTCCATCACAACTTTGTATCAACTCTACAAGAAAAACTGTCCTAAATGAGAGGATTTTCCGCTTCCAAGGCCTTGTTCCAACACTCAGAACAGTGCACGACGCCCGGCGGCCGCTTGCCGCACACATTGGTGGGGAAGGAGTCACCTCAAGATCTGTGCACGCCGAGATGGAGAATCACACGCAAAGTGCTTGTTATCAACCGGCACCTACTTACCACGCCTGCGGGCAAGGTACGTCGTATCACATTGTGCGGGCCAGTAGAGAGGGCCCGTACCATGGCAATTACTCTGACCCAGGATGATCCGCGGAGCATCCACAAGGAAGGCTTGTCTTCCAAATTTCGCCCTTCAACATTCAAGACTGACGTGGCGCTTTTCATGTACGGGAGGATGATCATCGCGCTCGTGATATTCGGTCATCGTGCACTAGGGGCTGCTTGCGACTAGGGAAATGTAGCACCAGAGAGAAATGACCTATGGTTGTGCACGCCGTACCATTGTGCTTGTCCGTACCGCTCAAGCACCTTCCGCCGTATATTTTTTTTCCAGAATTCACCTTGGGGGTTCTATTGATATTCAAAACCTCCACGATGGAGCGGGTTTTTACTTGTATAGCAACATGGGGAAGTATGCATTAGGGTCGTGTGGTGCGTCGGGAGCACGCTCCGGTCGCCATCGCATGAATGGCGTGGGGACCTTGGGGGGTAACTTTGCCTCGCTGTAAATCGGTGTTGTAGAAGCGACGGTGGTAATGGCTTGGGTCAAGTCCACGGCATCCGATGCTTTTTCGAGTACTTGAACGGCCTCACCTTCTTTGGGAGCGGCGACGCTGATGTGGACATTAACTATGAACAACAGTGAATCAAAGGGCATGCATACGACTGAGGTTGGGAGTGCTGGATAAGCAAGGTCGACAGATCTGACTGAGTGACCACCGAAAGCTGAGGGTAGGCTCGCCGAACATCACGTTTCCAGTAGGGATTCTGAGCCGGGTCCGATGCTAGTTCGCGTGTAAGTCTCGTAGGCGTATAATGGCTTTATTAGTACCTTTCGTCGCAGGAGTTGAATATTGCTCTGGGCGTGAGCCAGGCTGGGGGTATCTGTTCAACTCTGGGATCGGGAGGCCAGAAGAAATTTCGGGATTCACGACCACCGCATCGCCTGTTTCAACGTTAGCGACAATGCAACACGATACGTGGGTCTCCGACGCACGAAATTTCTTCCAAAAACCCTTTGGATGTACGTGATAGAGCGTGGACTCTGCGGCTTTTCTGGTCGCCATTCGTGAGTTTGAGGAAACTCAGGACGCGACGGCTGACTGGCACTGAGCGTCTAGTAGTAGGAACAGGAACAGCAAGAAGTGAATCACGTAAGCAACCGTCTCTCGGCGATTCCAGTACGCTGATCGTTTGCTGGTGGTTTTCAAAAACTTGGAAATCAGAGTCTATGTGAGACATTTATTGTCCATGCACATGTGGATGCTCAGCTTCAAGGAAAACGTAACAAATCAAGTATAGAAAAGTAAGTATTTCGTCACCAGTTCCGTGAATATCTGACATCTTTGCAGTTGGTGGGATTGACAGGCCCGCGGAAGTCCACTCAGCGTCCGTCCGGTCCATGTTCATGCACATCGGTTCTCACTGACAGGCTGGACCGTGTCGCCAGGGTAGTTAGAAGCAGATCTTGGTATGCTCTTTAAAGACCGTATTATGCGAATGGGGTTGCTAACAATGGCAGCTTGCAAATTTTGCTTTCCGGGTAACGACGCAAGATCACGCAATGTGATTATCGCATCATACCTTCTGCCACGCAATCGTTGGCCACCATGCACCCGACGACTGAGAATTGCTCTTATTTCCTTTCTTATCCCAGCCATTGCTGGCTGCATATATACGGTCGGATACGGTCGGGGCAAGCCCCAAGTTGACGACTCACTTCGAATCCTTTGACTGTTACCTCACTCTTCTCTTCAATGGGCTTGCCATTGCACCAACGTCCCGATGGGTCTGTCAGTGACCCTCTGCTGGATAACGCACAACCCGTGCATAAGCCCAACAACGGCTTGCCACTAGACCAATTCCCTAGTGGGTCTGTCAGTCACCCTGTACTGGATGACGCACAACCCGTGCATGAGCCCAACGGCTTTCCACTGGACCCACGTCCCAGTGACCCTGTGCTGGATGACGCACAAGTCATGCATGAATCCGAGAAACGGGATCCTCATGTCATCCCTACATTCACCGCCGAAAGTCTAACAAAACCTCGCTCCACCGTCTTATACCTGCCTCCCCTCTTGTCTTCGCTCCCACAGGGTCTCTTTGTCCCGCCGGTCTCCATAGATAGACCACCATTGGTCACGGAGACCCGTCTGCCAAATATTGACCCAGTCTCACTCTCGTTGCATAAATCTTTGCACCATTTCCATCCACTCTCTGAGGATTACGCTGGTCTTCCTTACGCGGACGCTTTTAACTGGTTAGAGCTCGAGCTTCCAGAAGACGAAGAGCGCGAGTGGTACGCCGTTGTCTTCCGGAGCCGACGCAAAAAGGGCAGTGACAGTGGTCGTAAGTATATCCGCGTCCCGGATCATGACGTGTCTCACCGTGCGTACAGCGCTCTACGATGCAGACAAACAAGCACATGAAGAAGCAGTTTCCAACGGAGGAGTGAGTCGTCTTTTTTTTTTTCTTATTTCGGTGCACTGAAGGTGGTTATTTTCGTGATAGCTTATTATGTACTGGTACGGAGTTCCTAACCCAGACACGGGAATGAACCTCGCAACTTGCATCTGGCAATCACGAAAGCACGCCATCGCTGCGAATTCACGTCCACATCATATCCGGGCAATGAAGCTCGCTGCTGTCTCGTATGAAATATATAACCTAGAACGCTATAGACTGTCCAAGGTGAGGGGGGGAAATGGCATTTTCGTAGAAGAATTCAGCGGCGAAGAGTGCGGGTGGTGAGGATCATAGATTTCGACTATGTTATCGAATATTTACCCTGTAGTTCTTATTGGGACCATGTTGATACCGCAATGTTGTAACAATAGTATTAAACCCCTCGGAAAATATTGATTCCTTTAAGTAACTCACATTCCTCCAGGGTTTGACGCTAAACTCGCAAAAGGCGAGAGTTGATGTGGCGCATCACGAACGGCGATTGTGCGAAAGGATCATTCAGGACAACGTCTTGCGAACAGGCGGGGCCGCCGTGCCGGTGGCATTCCGCATAAGAACACTACCACATAATCCCGATCGACCCTTCTGCGGCGCGCTGGGAGGGCAACGGGTGACAAACCTCGCAGCTCTAATCAACCCCGATGTACCGCAACCAACGCCGACTTGTTCCGGCCTCCTATCCGTTTCAACGCGGGGACGATTGGATGCAACACCAACACGCTGACTTCAAACCTTCCGGTTGAATTAGCGGGGGGAAACGGATCGGATTCATCGGAACCTTGAGAGTGTATGATTTTGAAATGTGTCTCATGCCTAGTTTCCGTTGGTGGAAGCAACCCAAGTCGTTGCGTGGCTGCTGACCTTCGGAGGAGGTATCAGAGTACTACATCCTTCGAATTCGCGACGGCCCTGGACTGCTATTGCATGATGTTGACCCATTCCATTTCGAAGCATGGGTTGGTTGAGGCCACCCCTCCATGTTTCACTGACCTGCACTGTGGTACGCCGATTGAGATATTTAGTTGTGCTACTGTACTACACTAAATCGCCAGCCTTCGGGGACTCACCGGGTCGCCGAGGTAAGGTCCTTACACTTATTACCTTACCAACACATCCCATAGATCTCATGGAAGACGGATCGACTATCTTCCTTCGATTCTTTGGCTCCCTACAGGGAGCTAGTAGATTTCTGCGGGTGCTCATCAACAATATGGTGACTCACTGGATCATCGAGACCCCTACACTATGGAGGTAGTCTAAACGCGCTAAGGAATTGGGTTCAAGCAACGTTTTTTTGTTCTCTCGAACGTTCAGCAATGGTGCTGGTGAGCGGTGCCGACCAATTCCACATTCATGTGACCCACGAGAATTGACGCAGAGTCATCGATTCATCCCAAATCCGCATAGCCTGGCAGACGGAAATGAAGAGATTGTAACTTGCCACACCGTGGTTCGGACGATAATGCGTTAGCGCCTTCGCAGCCCTGAGGCTGAGCAGTCAGCATCAGCAAAGCAACTACTGTAGAATGTCATAAGTCTACTCAGCAACTCTCGTGACCTTGATCGAGCCCTCTCATTGGCTAATGAGCGTGTAAGCGACCCCAACGTGGAATCTTACCAGCATGTGAACTAAACAGCCTAACCAAACCCAGACAGTAGTTTAGTTGAGGCTCCTCAGATCCCGATGGCTTCGTTTTGCTGATGCTCATTATGTAGGACCGAGTTGGGAGAATTCAGCCTCTGGTGTTGCCATCAAGGTGTGTACACATCTACCGAATTATTACAATCCTGAGTTCGACATCAGATCGATCATCATGGGCACCGTACGTATTCTACGTCACGGTTATCCGGGTCACGAGTGTTTAGTCTTGGATGAACAAACTCAATCTGCGTAGCGGATAAGGACGATATGGCCGTCGCATTGACCTTCACGGTGAACTGGATTTTTGGCTCTGAAGTACCCGACCCAGAAACTGGGGCCAACCTGAACGACGAGGTAACGCCTACACCATGGTGCACGTTGATAACTGCCTTTGAATCGTTTGATTAGATGCACGATTGCTCCATCCCGGGATTCTCAATCATAAATTCCATTCCATGTAAGCCTTTCTACTCCAAACTAACCTATTGCAGAGATCGCTATCCCAGATAACTACCCTGAGCTGGGGAAGCGGTCGCTGTCTTCCACCACACCTACCACCATGGAATATGCCGATAGATCGTTTTATCTCGCCATTGGTGCCTCTGGGGGCGCCACAAATCTTCCCTGTTGGCTTCCAGGTGTTTTTGAACCTGGGTTGTGGAATGGACGTCAGCCAAGCTGCAGAATATGGACGCGTTCATGATGAAAACTCTATCCGCTGCAAGTTTGACGCCGATGACGTCCTGCCAGCTTCGGCTCTATGGAGTCTCTGAGAACGAGAGAGCACAATGTAAGGGGTGTGTACGCTTGATGAGTCGATGTGTCTTGCTGCTTTTTGTTCCTTGTCCAAAGGCTGTAAGACTCGGGACGATCAGGGTAGAGTACTTCACAACGGACGAGTCTGTCCATGTCACACCATTAGTCCTTCACTCAGGAAACAGGGATTTGATGAAAGCACTCACAGACGCATCCAAGTTCAGCCACTGTCGTACCTTCTCACTACTATGTTCTTGAGAACGTAGTTCTTTCTCCTTGTTCCGTTTCTCCCATTCTGCAGCCATCGATTGAGGCGTAGTGCCCTTCAGCAACATCGACAGGAGAAGGACATCATCCATGGCTTCCAGTACCCCTGCAGACGCATCTGACGAGAATGTTTTCCTCCCTTTCTGTTTGCCCTTCCAAGGTATCCAATTGTGGTCCCTTGGATCATCAACTTCGGATTCGTCGTCTTCGGGGGCGGAACGTTTTGGATTTTCAGCCAGGACTTTACTGAAGTCGTCTTCAAACCGTTTCTCTAACATGTCGCGCAGACGATCGCACTTCCAGCGCTTGGCGACGGCAACCCCGTACATGAAGTCAAGCAGGATGCTGGGCAGGGGTGGTACTTCATCACGGGACCAATCGTCTCGAATGTCCCATGGCCGAACAGAATCTCGTCCCGTAGGTGGTTCCATATACTGTAACGTCGTCCGGTTGTGTGGAATAGGACCTTGCTCAATCCGCGGAACATCGGCGGGTACCATCGCAAAGTTGGGAGTCTGAACACGGCGCACGTTAGAGACAAGTGTGGAGGAGACATATGTATCCAATTCTGGGCGTACCTTAAGGAATACAATTCCAGCCATGCCAAAACGTGCATGTAGGTCCTTGCGCAGAAGTATTCCATTCTCGACGCAGTTGATATCAACATCGTCTTCAAGAGAGAATGGCAGTTGTTCGTATAAACTGGAGCGGTCACGAACAACATAAGTAATGTACTAAGGAAAAGGTAAGCATCGCCCAGGGCCCGCCGAGACCAGATGAACATACCTCGCTGCCTTTGCTGCAGGGTATAATATGCGCAGCATCGCAAATTTCACGTCCACTCCCCGTGATAACGCAACTGTCATCGCGTCTGCAAATATCCTCACGGAAGTCGAAGCGTCGTGGAGTAGCTGCACTTGACGTGCATTGGTCATTAAATGCCTGGTAGTCAACGAGATGGTACATGTCTATCTCGACGCATCGTCAGAAGATATCGATAGAGCGGGAAGCACAAGCTTACCGTCGGGGGTATAGTAATATTTATCCGCAAGGTTGTCGAACGAGACATTCTCGTAGTCGACTATCTTGCCTCCTCGAGTAGCAGAGAAGCCTCCCTTGGCGCCACAAACAGTAAATGTGGCAAAACGAAGCCATTTGAGCGGGCGATGGGTGAGTCTTTCGGTATCTTTACGCGGGATGGAGAGAGCGTGAATCCATTCGGTGGTGGGTGCAACTTGAGCTTGAATGGGCAGGTAGATGTGAACAACTTCAATAGTAGCCATGATCAAAGTCGTAGCAAGAGCCCCTAAGTAGTCTCGCATTGACTCGGAGTCCGACTCCGAGACACGAAAATGAACGTTTGAACAACTTGAATGAACTTCTTCATCACAAGCTGCTTATGCGTCTGGCAATCACGAAACCGACGTTAGTGTGTTGCGACAAGTGGACTAGTAACGTCCTTCCATTCCATCATGATGCATGCCATTAAAATATTGATGGCTGATTTTAAATTTTGGCAGCTTGAAGCACTATACCTTCAACTTTCAAGTCACACAACCGTATTCCTAGACTTGTCAGTTGCTACCCAATAATATCACTTGTCCAAAAAAAAAGTCACACAACATTCCTCCCACCTTTCCGACGGCTGCCCGTGGCTTACCATGCCAGGTTGACAGCTGAGCCAAGACGGAACTTATGATATCATGTCTCCGACATTACAATGTAAGTAGTACTTCTCTACAACTGCTCGGGGTCACTTCGCATTCAAGTTGGAGACGGCGGGAGAGGGGGCCGTCACCCCCGGAGTCTGTTCGGCGGGGCACTTGTCCACTTGTCGTAACACGCTAGTGTCGGCACCTTTCACTAAACCCCCACTCCATCGCCTTGACCTGACCTGTTATGAACTCACGAAGAATTGAGCAGCCCTATTAATTAAATGGGTACCGAATTAGAGGACCGGGTCCATGCTTGCTCGTCTCCGACTCGGATCCGTCCTCGGGAGTGCAATTCAACGTTCCCGGTTAAATTCTAGTCTAAGGCTCCCCCCATCTTCCCTCTTTACACGATAGCACGCTCTCGAGCTAGCGCGACGAAGTTTGATCACTAACGTCGCGGACCACATTGCCGGCGATAGTACCATGTCATCCAAAAAGTCACCCCCCCCCGAGGATGCAAGCCAACCCATTCATCTCCCTTCGCTAATGGGATTCAAACCTCTTCCTGATGATGGACTTCCTCTGTACACTAACTCTCGCGTCAGGGCTCGTGTGCCCAGCTCATGGAAGCGAGGCTTCCTTGTCATTAGCACCCTCTGCTTCCTCTTAGTGCTCGTTCGCAGCAACCCTTTGTCTTCTCTACCATCAATTCGTTCACCCGCCATTACTCGCAATCCCGCTTATTTGATCACCGCAGACCATGGTGCCGTCGCGACAGAGAACAAGCGGTGCTCCGACATTGGGGTCGATGTATTAAAGGACGGAGGGAACGCAGTCGATGCAGCCATCAGCGCTGCGCTTTGCCTCGGTGTCGTCAACATGTTCTCGTGAGTTTGCTCATCACCGCCGTACGACAAGCTCATCCGGTTCAACGTTCGGTCTGGTATCACATGAAGCTCGGGGATTGGTGGAGGTGGTTTCATGACCGTTCGTGTACCACCCACAATACCAGGTGCAACTTCCGAGGTGTTTACGGTTGATTTCCGGGAAACTGCACCGGCGCAGGCGAGCAGGACGATGTTTGTCAACCATACATCGGCTGCCAAATATGGTGGCTTGTCTGTCGCAGTTCCAAGTGAACTTCGTGGCTTCGAAGAAGCATATCTCCGCTGGGGGAGTCATCGTTTACCCTGGAAAAGACTCGTTCAACCTAGCGCTGAACTAGCTGGTGGATGGTGTGTGGACGTGGAGCTGGCCAGGAGGATCCAAGTAGGTGATCGCCAACAGAACACCTTCCCTCACTCATGTATTACAGATGTCACAGTTCTCGGATCTCATGCTCCACAACAAAGACTGGAGTGCTGTATTTGCCCCTAGGGGAGAGCTGCTTCTTCAGGGGGATACCATTCATCGCACAAATTATTCCCGCACACTGTTCAGAATTGCAAATGAAGGACCCGATGCTTTTTACAAGGTTTGGTTCAATTTCTTCTGTTCTGATCCAATTAAACACCAGTAATAGGGTCCCATTGCTGATTCCATCATTCGTAAAATTCAAGAAACAGGTGGTATTCTTACACATGCGGACCTCGGGAACTATACTGTCAAGGTCGAATGTGCGCTCGAAGGGACTTACCACGATAAGAAAGTGTACACTTCACCTGCCCCTACTTCCGGGCCTGTGCTTCTCCACATGTTAAACCTGCTTGAGCGATTCAATCTGACTGGTGAACACCGGACGCCGTTGAATGTGCATAGAATTGTCGAGGCGATGAAATGTAAGTCCATGTGTTCACCGTGAGGGTCATTTCTCAAGATCTCAACGGCGACCAGTCGGGTTTGCAGCACGGTAGGTCGACATGGAAACACATTGTCCGCGGCCAACGCTGATGGTGCTCTAGAACAAGATTAGGAGACCTCTCCTACTACACAGGTAACATAAGCCGTGTCAACGAGATCCCGACCAAAGAATTTGCTGATCTGATCGCTGCTAACCTCACCGACGTGAGAATTTTGTGCATATTGGCTTTCCACTGTTTAATGTTGGCATCAAGGACCGGACTCATCCACCGGAATATTACAACCCTGAATTTGATATCGAGACTGATCATGGCACCGTACGTATTCTGTGATATCCGGATCACGAGTGCTTATTCTCGGATGGACAGACTCACCTCTCGGTGGTGGACAAGGACGGCATGGCCGTTGCATTGACCACGACCGTGAATTTGGTCTTTGGTTCTCAAGTGCTTGACCCGGAAACGGGCATTATCTTGAACGACGAGGTAAGAATAACCTACGGAACACGTTGAGAGCCGCTTCTGAATCATTCCATGTAGATGGACGATTTCTCTACGCCCGGGACTCCGAATGAGTGGGGCATGCAGCCATCCCCGTGTAAGTCTCCCCATTTCAAATTATCGATTTTCAGAGAGTGTGACTACTCGCTGATACAGACAACTACCCTGAGCCGGGCAAGCGACCGCTGTCTTCCACCTCACCCACCATCATGGAATATACCAATGGATCGGTTTACCTTGCTATTGGTGGTGCCGGGGGATCACAAATCTTCCCTGCCGTCTTCCAGACGTTGTTAAATCTGGATTGGGGCATGGACGCCAGCCAAGCTGTGGAATATGGACGCGTCCATGATCAACTCTATCCAAAGCATGTCGATGCGGATAATATCCTCCCAACATTGGTTCTTGATGGTCTTCGAGACCGGGGGCATATTGTGAATGGTGCGTTCGATGCCGATGCTGGTGTCTCGCGGTCGTGTCCTTGCTTCTCGCTGACGCGCTGGGTGTAGTATTGGATATCAATCGCATTGCCGCGGTGGTTCAGACTGTTGTGAGTAAAGATGGCAAGATTTACGGTACGCTACGATCATGTGTTTCCCTGGGGTCTATGGACGTGTCACTCACGCGAGCTCACAGCGGCAAGCGACTCGCGGAAGAATGGGATTGCCGCAGGATACTGATCACTTTTTGTTTGGTCAGCATACCAAGCATCGTACACCATGTACCATGACTGTGGATAAAGTTGTTGGGGAAACCTAGATTGACGGTGTACATCTGACGTCTATTGCGACGCGTGTATTCGTTGGACTAACTCGTTGAAGCACGGCGGCGTGAAGCAATCGGACGGAATATCGGCCCGAGTGATGCACAAGTACAGTCCAACTTGGAGAGGTGAACGCCAACTGCGAAGCCAGTAATCCTAGACCACAGTAATCTGTGGCAAAGTGCGCAGATTGTTTTAGGGCACGCTAGGGGCCTAGATTGGTCAATGGTGACCAATCCGTACTGATGAGGCAAGCCGTCCGTCTTCGGTGACAGTGACGACGAAGTGAACAACATTCTAGACGGTATGCCGTTGACGCGTGGTTGTTTGTGATCGTGAGTGTTGCGTCTGAGAACGCTTACCTAATCACGCCGTATTTGCGAACTTTCGTGCTGTAGCTCTGCTTTAGTGACTACTAACTAGAGCATTCTACGGTCGGTCCGACCTGGGATGCCATAGAACGGCTCAGTACGTCAGGCGCGTCTGTCTTTTCATTTCCTTGGCTTCTTTGTTTATTCAAGGGAACGTTCACTGAATCTCGATAACGGCATTGGCCCCGAGTCCGACTCCCTGACCGAGCCACGTTCGATGAATATCACAGCTTACATCTGGTAATCACGAAAGTACACCTAGAATGATATACAGCCTCAAGCGTGGAGGGGAAAAGGGTATTCTCGTCGAGGTTTCAGCAATGTAGTCTGGAACATTTTACCCTCCAATTCCCAGCACCGAAACATCGATACTACCATGTATAACAACAGCGTGGAACTCTTCAACTGAAGCAACGTACGACATTTACAACTGCCTTCAACTCATCTCGCTCCAAGATTCGATGCTGTCGTGGCTGTTTGCGGGAACGCGCGAAAGGCGACAACTGACGTCATCATGAACCGCGGTGGCGCGTCTCGAGGATTTCAGCGGAATCATCCAGGACAATGCGGAAGACGTCTTGCGAACAGGTGCCCGTGGCATTTCGGATAATTGACTCGATCGAATCTTTTGCGGCGCGCTGGGAGGGGAAACGGGTACCTGCCTTATCGGCGTCAAGAGCCGTATCTCGTGAGCCTCCGATTCAATAGCTTTCATTTCTTCGCCATGCAGCTTCGAAGAACGACGGCAATGGACCACAAAAAAGTCACAAATGTGCCTCGCTTGCAGGTTCGTCTCCCGTCACTCACCAAGGGAAGTTGTTCACTTGTATGTATGTTTTCTCCATCACCACGAGGTGGAACACCATCAGCAGCCAGCAAAGCAGATTCGGGCTGATCTCGGAGCGGAGATAAGAAAACGCCGGGTGGATGGGCGAACGCGGGCCTCATTTGCTGTACGTCATTGATCGCCGACGACCAGGGTCGGATTAGGTGGTTGCTTGGACTCGTAATCACGTTGCTAGGTGGTATCGCGCCAACGTCGTCGAGATAGGCTATCTCCATATCTTGCGCCAGGGAAGGGAGTTCCTCGCTGGAGGCGCCATACTCTCCCTGATCCACAGCGAATCGTGCATCGCATCCGCTTTGATCGCCCACCTGATTGGGTACAGCATATCCAACCGGGGACGAAGTCGATGCAGAATGTCTGTTTGTGTCGCTTTCTTGGGGATTCGATCGCAAGAACGGGCGCCAGCGGAAGTCAATAGAATTGAGATCCAGTTCGTAAGATTCGGGTTGGAGAGGATCAGATAGCGAAGGATCTTCTGTCGGTGAATCAAAGTAGACCGGGAGGGAACAAGTAAAGGTGGGTCCTGGAGTTGCATACACGTTGAGGTTATCGTCGCCACCCCGAAACACTTGATAATTGTGACTAAAATAGGCACCGTGCTCCTGAAAGTCCGAGGGGGATGCATTGTCTTGAATGAGGTTTGAAAATGCCCGAGTGAAATGTGGAAGTTCAATTGCATCATCTAGACGTAAATGTGTGGCAGGTAATGCTGGAAGATGCATCATGTTAGTCGCATGGGAAGTCACTTGCTGTGGTACCTGAACCAATGGTTTCTGGGGTGTGGCGTGAGCGATTGAACTCTCTGTTGACCTGCGAGCTGGGGCGAAAACGCCTGGGGTTGAAAACGGCAGAACATTTAACGATGCCTCAGGCTGCAGATGCGATAGCGTATACGGTTCTGTAGGGACGATATACGAATCGTTTCCCTGCACATCCAATATATTGTCTGCGCGATAAGCTGCATCGGGAACTTCCTCTTGTTTGTCGAACTCGAAGGGCGAGAACGCAAACAGTTCTTCCTCGTGAGAAACACCCAACAGCTGTGCCGGAGGAGAGCTGGACTTGGATTCGGTATTAATACGAGAAGGCGAAAGCAATCCCCGCAAGGGATGGCCTGCTTCTAAGCTATAGAACGTGTCCGCAAGCCAATCGGGGAGTGGATTCCTCAGTTCCTTGGGTGGTGCCTGTACGTTGGAAACGGGAAAAATACTGAAGATCGGCAAGAATTGAGCGCATATACGCATACCGCAGGCTTAGGGAATCCATCGGAGTCTTCCCGAGGAAGTAGACGCGACTTTTTCATTTTCAGCACGGAAAAATCTTTGCCTAGTTTCCCTGGATGAAGGCTGCTGTAGGCGTCTACTGGGGTCTTTGGAACATCGTGGCTGCTGACGGAGGAGGTGCCGGAGGACTGGATCCTTTTTCGCGACGAGGCTGGGCTGTTGTTTCTGTATGACAGCATGGTGTTGACTGATCTGATCATGCGGTCGAAACGCGTATTGAGGCCAGCGACTCTGCTTCGTTTCGCTGGCCTGTACTCTGAAATGTCTATGGAGATATTTTAAGCACACTGGAGCGAGCCAATAGGTGCTATCAGGAGACCTATTGTGTTTGCTCGCGGGTGCGAAACGTTGGTGCTGAACAAATGTGGTCACCCATGAGCCCGACGACGTTGAGCGGCGTCGTTAAACCAACCTTGCATTGGTGTAACGGGACAGACTCGATGCAGAGTCGTCCAAACCTACTAGAGACGATGTGTCAGTCCTACGTGTGGGCATGGCTGTGGTTAACGTTCAATCGTGGGGAACGAAGCGGTATGTCATTGTCGTTATCTAAGCGATAAAAAAACATCTCCGCGGCGACATGTCACATTGCCGTTAGTGGGACTCCACTGGGAACCAAATTAGAGGACCTGGTCCGTGCTTGCGCGTATCGAAGCCGTTCTCGTGAGTGCAAGTCAACGTTCCTGGCAGTTGGGTACTAGTTCAAGGCTTCCCCCATCTTCCCTCTTTACACGATAGCACGCTCTCGAGCTAGCTAGACGAGGTTTGCTCACTAATAACGTCGCTGACCACATTGCCGGAGATACCATGTCATCCGAAAAGTCACCCCCCCTCGAGGATGCAAGCCAACGCATTCATCTCCCTTCGCTAATGGGATTCAAACCTCTTCCTGATGATAGGCTTCCTCTGTACACCGACTCTCGCGTCGGAGCTCGTGTGCCCAGCTCATGGAAGCGAGGCTGCCTTGTCATTGGCTCCCTCTGCCTCCTCTCAGTGCTCGTTTGCAGCAACCATTTGTCTTGTCTACCATCAATTCATTCACTCGCAATTGTTCGCAATCCCGCTCATCTGATCACTGCAGACCATGGTGCCGTCGCGACAGAGAACAAGCGGTGCTCAGACATTGGGGTCAATGTATTAAAGGACGGAGGGAACGCAGTCGACGCAGCCATCAGCGCTTCGCTTTGCATCGGTGTCGTCAACATGTTCTCGTGAGTTTGCTCATCATTACCGTATGGCAAGTTCATCCGGCTCAACGTTCGGTCCGGTATCACATGCAGCTCTGGGATTGGTGGAGGCGGCTTCATGACCGTTCGTGTACCACCCACAATACCAGGTGCAACTTCCGAGGTGTTTACGGTTGACTACCGGGAAACTGCACCGGCGCTGGCCAGCAGGACGATGTATGTCAATGATTCTTCGATTGCCAGATATGGTGGCTTGTCTATCGGAGTGCCAGGTGAACTTCGTGGCTTCGAAGAAGCCCATCGCCGCTGGGGTCATTTGCCCTGGCGAAGACTCGTTCGGCCGAGCATCGAACTAGCTGCCGAATGGACTGTGGACGTGGAGCTGGCCAGGAGGATCCAAGTAGGTGATCGTCAATAGAACACCTTCCCCTCGTTTATGTATTACAGATGTTCCCGAATCTCATGCTACACAGCAAAGACTGGCGTGCCGTGTTTGCCCCTGAGGGAAAGCTGCTTCTTCAGGGGGAGCCCATTCGACGCACAAATTATTCCCGCACACTCGACATAATTGCAAATGAAGGACCCGGTGCTTTTTACAAGGTTTGGTTCAATTTCTTCTGTTCTGGGATGACGGCGATCCGATTAAACACCAGCAATAGGGTTCCATTGCTGATTCCATCATTCGTAAAGTTAACGCAACAGGTGGTATTCTTACACATGCGGACCTCGAGAACTATACTGTCAAGGTCGAACGTGCGCTCGAAGGGACTTACCACGATAAGAAAGTGTACACTTCACATGCCCCTACTTCCGGGCCTGTGCTTCTCCACATGTTGAACCTGCTTGAGCGATTTGATCTGACTGGTGAAGGTCGGACGCCGTTAAACGTGCATAGAATTGTCGAGGCGATGAAATGTAAGTCCATGTGTTCACCGTGAGGGTCATTTCTCAAGATATCAACGGCGACCAGTCGGGTTCGCAGCACGGTAGGTCGACTTGGAAACACATTGTCCGCGGCCAACTCTGATGGTGCTCTAGAACAAGAATAGGAGACCCCCCCTACTACACAGGTAACATGACCCGTGTCAGCGAGATCCAGACCAAAGAATTTGCTGATCTGATCGCTGCCAACATCACCGACGTGAGAATTTTGTGCATATTGGCTTTCCGCTGTTTTTAATGTTGGCATCAAGGACCGGACTCATCCACCGGAATATTACAACCCTGAATTTGATGTCGAGACCGATCATGGCACCGTACGTATCCTGTGATATCCGGATCACGAGTGCTTATTCTCGGATGGACAGAGTCATGTCTCGGTGGTGGACAAGGACGGCATGGCCGTCGCATTGACTACGACCGTGAATTTGGTCTTTGGTTCTCAAGTGCTTGACCCGGAAACGGGTATTATCCTGAACGACGAGGTAAGAATAACCTACGGAACATGTTGAGAGCCGTTTCTGAACCATGCTATGTAGATGGATGATTTCTCCACGCCCGGGACTTCGAATGGGTTTGGCTTGCGGCCATCCCCGTGTAAGTCTCCCCATTTGAAACTATCGATTTTCAGAGAGCATGACCACTCGCTGATACAGACAACTACCCTGAGCCGGGCAAGCGACCGCTGTCTTCCACCTCACCCACCATCATGGAATATACCAATGGATCGGTTTACCTTGCTATTGGTGGTTCCGGGGGATCACAAATATTCCCTGCCGTTTTGCAGACGTTGTTGAATCTGGATTGGGGTATGGACGCCAGCCAAGCTGTGGAATATGGACGCGTCCATGATCAACTCTATCCAAAGCGTGTCGGTGCGGATAATATCCTCCCAACGTTGGTTCTTGATAGTCTTCGAGACCGCGGGCATAAAGTGAAGGGTGCGTTCGATGCCGATGCCGATGTCTCGCGGCCGTCTCCTTGCTTCTTTTTACGCTGACCTGCCGGGTGTAGTATTGGATATCAATCGCGTTGCCGCGGTGATTCAGACTGTTGTGAGCAAAGATGGCAAGATTTACGGTATGCTACCACCACGTGTTTCCCCTGGGTCAATGGACGTGTCACTCACGCGAGCTCACAGCGGCGAGCGACTCGCGGAAGAATGGGATTGCCGCAGGATACTGATCTTTTTTTGTTTTGTTTGGACAGCATACCAAGCTTGCATCGTATACCCATGACTGTGGATAGAGTTGTTGGGGAAACCTAGATTGACGACGCACATAGTAATAGGGCCTCCGTAATGCGATTCTTCACGCTAAAGTAGGCTTGTAGATAAGGGACTAACATACCACTCGTTGAAGCACGACAGCGTGAAGTCATCGGACGGAATATCGGCCCGGGTGATGTCCAACTTGGAGAGGTAAACTACCAAGTCAGTACTCCTTGGCCGCAGTAATCTTCACTCCCTGCGGCGAAGTGCGCAGGTTGTTTTAGGGTACACTCCTCAGGGGCCTAGTACGAAAACCTGACGGCACTGCTGTGTTTGGAGGCGCCTTGAGGATCAAACAAGGCAAAACTCGTCTATCAGGCGCGGTCCTACCCAATCCAGAAATTTCCTCGACATCCTCAGCACGACCCTCCCTCGCACCGTCCACTACACTCTTTCGTAGTCCACTTTCCTTTCGCGCTTTGCTCGTTTCACACATGGCAGACACCGACTGGGACCTCATCTCCTCCTACGCCGGACTACTCAGTCTCGCAGTCGTCTCTATTTACTGTGGTGCATTCGATTCGCTACCGGTACGTCCCCCCCGTTCCACGTTTGACCAGAGCACCACGGTCCGAGCACGAGTTTCTTTTAAAAAGAGCAGTCCACGCGATCGACATGCCTCGAAACAGAATCTGCTCCAGGACGACGAGGACGAGGACGAAGGGGAAGACATTCCAGACCGCATGTCCTCTACCGACGCGTGGCTGTTCCCGATCGTGAGTGCCATATTTTGCGTATTCCGACTGGGGGACGAAGCACTTACACGTCCTTTGCAAATCAGGTTGGCTCGGTGGCCTTGTTTGGGATGTATATGGTGGTCACGTACGTGGGCAAGGAATGGATCAATTGGTTCCTCGGTTGGTATTTTTCGATAGCCGGGGTGGGGAGCGTATGGAAGGTATGACGGTTCCTTGTCGTGCGGATTCGTTTTTTTTTTTTTTCGCCATGTGCTCGTTTTGCTGGTGGTGCTGACCATGTTGGCTTTTTTTTTTGGCGTATAGTCTACCGTATCGTTTGCTAAATTTGTTATCGGGAGGGAGAAATGGAAGACGTTCGATCGGGTTCGGATGCTCATACTGAGGGGACCACTCGGTGCGTCGAGCGCGTGCGCACGCATACACACACCGCTTTGATGATCTCATGTTTTTTATTGTTCAGAGGTAGTTTCCTTGTCTTTCCGGACGCCGACGCTGGTGCTGTTGCCAGTGGGCATGCTCCCTTCCATTCTTTACAACTTTACCGGATCTCGCAAGTCTGCATTGTTGTCAGACATTCTCGCACTCTCCTTTTCGCACAATGCGTTGTCGATCCTGAAATTGGACTCTTTCAAAACGGGATGCATCCTCCTGACGGGTCTATTCTTTTACGACATCTACTGGGTATTTGGTACCGAAGTGGTAAGACGCAGCTTGAGAAACGCCAGGGTCTCATCTCATTCTCACTAGATGGTGAAAGTAGCCACCTCTCTCGACGTGCCCATCAAGCTTCTGTGGCCTAAATCGGTGACGTTCGCCACTGAAAGAGGGTTCACCATGCTTGGACTTGGTGACGTCGTTATACCGGGAGTTTTCATCGCCCTGGCACTCCGGTACGACCACGCGCGTGCAGAGAAGACGGAGACGGCTTTCACGAAACCCTACTTCTTTGTCACATTAACAGCATACGTCGTGGGCCTGGTCGCGACGATGACAGTCATGCATACGTTTGGCAAGGCCCAGCCAGCACTGTTATACCTTAGGTAAGCGTACCGCATAACCCCCCCCCCCTTTACCCCTTTCTATTTTGCTGACGAAGTTGGGTGCAATGTGTAGTCCGGCATGTATACTGTCTTTGGTGGCAACGGCGGTTGTGCGTGGGGAAGTTGGAGATGTATGGAGGTGGTCAGATGATCCAGAGCTGTCAGGAGAGAAGACGGCACAGGAAGCACCTGTGGAATCTCGGGCGTTGCCAGACGTTCAAAACGGGAGCAGTACGCCACAGCCGAGTGGCGGCGCTGATGGGGGTCCTGCGGAGGCCGAGGGGACGGATGGAGAAGAAGAGGGAAGAGCCGAGGGAGAGGATGGTACGGGGGAGGTGAAAGCGAAAAAGCGCAAGAGCAGAGGGAGGAAGAAGGTATGAGGGAGTGGTAGAGGAACAGGGGAGTAGCGAGCAAGGGCCGGTGTCTTGACGAGTGGCCGCAAACTGTGCAGGGTTGATCGGACATGTGCTGGGCTCCGTTGTGAGAGAGGATGTAGACAGCCATGATGATGAGGGATAGCCAAGTGGGGTAACATAGGGCTTTGTCTCACGCTGTTACTCCAACGTTGTCGTAAGTGCCTGACTTTTGAGAGAGTGCGAACTTGGAAGATGGATATGGGGAGGAGAGTGGACGGGATGGGATGAGGTGACCCACACGTACGGACGAGGTATGGACAAGATTTGGAGCGTGGATCTCAAGGTGGAGTGGCGCGGGCCGATCCAACTATGCAGAGGTCCCGAGGTCGGGAGGCCGGACCTGAGGGTAACAAAGAGTAGGGAGAGCTATTCTCAGGGTCATAGTGCCAAGTATGTAGAAGAGAAAAGGAACCTGATGCACCAGACGGAAAAAGGAAATAGGGGGCCAGAGAGAAGGCATTGCTTAGAATATGCTGTCATTTCATGGACGCTGTGCAGACGCATGTTGGTCCCAAAGGAGGGGGCGCAAGCTGGGTGGACTGGATAGAGTACTTATGTGTCCTGTCAAATGCCACAACGTCTAGTGTCAAACTGATGATGGTTTGATTTGACGGAGCATGGGAAAAAAAGCGAGGATACATAGGGATCTCATGATTCAGCGCGTGCTCGTGGAGCGAAATACATGGACGACACGGGATAGGTTGACGTGTTGGAGTGAGGGAGTGCCAAGGACAGGGTGTAGCATGGACAATGTGGAACTGAATATGGTAGGCTAGGATCGAGCTACTAATACTAATCAGAGTAAAGGTCCGTCCGGCGGAGGATAAGGGATGGGACAATGAGGGCATTCGAGCGGGAGAAGGCCTGAGAAGGGAGAGTCTGATTGGACTAGGCCAAAAATATGATGAAGCGGCGGGATCTGAGAGATCGACTGTGGAGATCTGAAGGGGGAGAAATGAACGGCACAGCCCGGATGAATTTGAGGAGAGAGAGTGGAGGAGGAGAATGGAAGGCGCTCCCGAAAAGATGACGGCAAAAAAAAAATGATGTGACGGTTACCGAGGATGAAAGTCGATGACGACGGTCGGACGAGAGGATTAAATGACGTAATAATGAATGCCAGAGAGGACGAGTTGGAGGTCTCAGTACCATGAGGTGGTAAAACATGGCATTCCATTTCTAGCACTAGACCCCCGGAGACTCATCCTCGACATGTGAATACGCGGAATTGGAAGGGGGGGTCGTGATGCCAGATATGGGGGGTCCTGCTAAATTGGTGACCGCATGTCAGATGTGTGTGCCTTGCAGTTGTCGTCCCTTGCCTCTTCAGCGTTGCTGATTTCGAGGACGCGCTCGCCTTTTAACCCCATCTCGTTCTGGTTTATTTTTTTTTCTTTTTCTTTTCATAAAAAGATTTACTCGAGCCAAAGAGAGGATTACTTCGCAGAGTGCCCCGCCCAGAACGGACACGCTTGTGTTTCGTATGTTCATCCCTCCCTCCATCAACAGTACTCCATAAGCTGATCCCTTGTCGTCACCCTACAGATCACGACGCCACAGTTCACCGATTCTCTCTCTCTCTCCCATTCATGCTCACCCACCACTCACCTGATCAACACGACTCAATGCATACCCTCTCAAACGATGACTGGAACACAATATTCTCAACACCTTTGACACCAGCAGTCTTCGCCAATCTCGCAGCCAACGGCGTCTTCTCCGTACCTCCATCCTCCATCCCCCAAGACCACAATCGTCATCTCCTCTCAAATCCCCGCCTCGTCCCACCTCGCGATCACCTACCAGACTACCACCACGATCACCCCGCATGGTCTCAGTCCCTCCCCGCCCATCACTCAACCAGAATACCATTCTCAAAACAACATCCCTCCCTCTCCACCTTGTCCCTCGACAAGCCCACGCCCCCTCACGATGCCCCCCTGTCTTCCACACATCATCACGATCTCTCCCTTCGCCACCACAAACCACAGCGTATAGCCATGCCTGTCAGTGCTCCTCTCCACATGTTCTCTCCGTAGACGCAGCGCCACTGACCCTACCTCACAGACCTTCGATCATCCCCTACCGAGTCCAGCCCGTTCTCGCAAGCCTGATGCTGGCTCAGATGTCTTTCTCCATCCTGACCCTCTTTCAATACCTCCAGTAAACTACCAGCCCTACAACCCCATCGAGCGCTCAAACGTCGGCATACCCCCTTCCTTGTGGATGTCCCCCACTTCCACTCAGCCCCCTTCCCCAGCCCTCTATTCTCCACTCACTCAGCTAGCCATACCCCAGAATGGCGTAGTCCCCCCTGATCCTTCCCCTCTCTCCGCTCACGTTCGCGTCTCTCCCTCCACCACAGCTTCCCTTTCAGTCGACTCCAAGTCCGCCATTCTGTCCGACCTCTTCTCTGACGATCTCTTCAGCGCCTCCAGTAACGATCAAGGTCCAAGCTCGTTCACCTCTCCTAGGTTATCAGGTTCTCCCGATATTCAATCCATTCCCTTGCCATCCACAGAAACAGATCCGGAGAAGCTTGCCAAACAAGACCCTCTCGCCACACAGGTCTGGAAGATGTTTGCTCGCACGAAAGCCAACCTCCCTCACGCCCAGAGGATGGAAAACATCACTTGGCGCATGATGGCCCTCGCGCTGAAAAAGAAGAAGGAGCAGGAAGAGTCTCCCGTTCCCCCTCAAGGTGGTGTCCGTGTCAAGACCGAAAACACCCTCTTCAGTCCCTCCCTAAATCAACTCGACCCCTCAAATTTGCACGAGGAAAGAGGGAGATCGTTTGCAAAGGGCAAGACAAAGGTACAGGTCATCGGATTCGACGGTACAAACCAGGATGGCACAGAGGATGACGAGTACGTAATTATTTCCATCGTCGCCCTTGGCTCACGTGATTCGAATCTGCTTCAGCGGCGAGGCAATGGACTGGCGGGCCATGAGCAGGTCGAGATCTCGAATCTCTATGGACTGGCGTCCCCAAAGTCGCTCCCGCTCGCGTCCCCCGCCATCCGTCACACAGTTTGAGCAACCTGGCATGCACAGTCAGTTTGACGGTCGACATCCCTTCCCAAGTAGTCCCGACAAGTCTCCTGAACGAGGTGTGCGACGTTCGGTGGAACTTACATCATCGCACAGCATACGGATACCGGGTGCTTCCACCCTATCTTCCTCGCGTCCTTCTGCGACATCTTCAGGTCCCACGCGCTCCGCACTATCTGCCATATATGAAGGCAAGGCGGGCCACGAGGCTTCTCCTTTCGGAAGTCCCACTCATGACAACGTCCACGTTAATCAATTTGATCAGTCCTTGTCCGCACTCAACACCCCAGCCTTCCATCCTTCCTCACTCCCTTCTTTCGGCCTGCATGGGCCCTCCAAGTTCCCCCTTGACGACCAATCATCAAAGCCCCGTGCATTTCCAAGGCACGTGCGCAAAACAAGCTTTGATCACACCGTGGAGCGTGAAGGTATATTCACCGGTCCGAGTGGTAGGCATCAAGTAAACGGCAAACCATTGTCTCCCGATAGCCTGGCGGGGCAGAAGCGGCGTGCAGACGCACCACACGCAGAGAGCATGCTGCGGGCTGATCCTTCAAACGTTGAAGGTAATTCACGCTCAACGAACCCCCGAGAGGCAGATCAGTACCTTGGTAATGGTTCTTTTCCATCTACCACTTTCAATTTCAGCTTTCCGCCAATCGAGGGGATGTTCGACTTTACTTCACCGGGAAGCGCAATATCACATCATGAATTCCCACACATGCTGCAAAGTGCCGATGGCGCAAGAGCATCTGATTTGCATTTCCATGATTCTGCGCCACATTCATTGAGCGGACCTACTTATACGCCTTCATTGGGCTCCCCTCCTGGTGTCGACGAGGGAATATCTGCTGCTACAGCCGCCGCTAACGCAGCAATGGCAGAGGGCTACGTTCAACATCTGAACGCTGCCAACTTTGCCTCCGATGACGGCGTCGATTACCGTCAATTCCTTGGATTCCCGTTCCCATCCTTAGACGCCGGTGTAAACTTGGGTCAAGGGCCGTATACCCACGTTGATCCAACGCAGATTTTGCCCGTGGAACACGGAGAGATGGTTTTGCAAAGCTATCATCCCAGCCCGACCAGCGACTGGGGTAATGGCCTCTCCTCGTCGACCGCATCTCCTGAACCCTATATCACATCCAATGCTTCATCTCCCCCATCTGTCGAAGGCGGCAACAATCCCCGCATATCCAATCGCAAGATATCATCGACAAATCGCATTGCTCAGGGGTTGCAACGAAGAAAGTCCACGGCTAATACTACAGTTGCCGTCTCCAGATCGGCGACGAGCACCCCTGAACTGACTACCGAGGGTAGTAGCAGTGCTACTGCCAAGGGAAGCAGTGATGATGGCGATCCACCTCCAACTTCCTGTACAAACTGCCAGACGACGAACACCCCGCTGTGGAGACGTGATCCAGAGGGACAGCCTCTTTGTAAGTAGTCATATCCATCCTAAATCAACGCTCGATTGACGAACGTCCGATAGGCAATGCCTGTGGCCTTTTCTTTGTGAGTGTAACCGATGTTTTGCTACGAACGAATCCTCATCTGTTGTGAAGAAACTGCACGGCGTCGTCCGACCATTGTCGCTCAAGACCGATGTCATCAAGAAAAGGTGGGCTACACTTGTTTTGATTTGTGTCTGTATTCATCGTGCTTGCAGAAATCGGGCATCTGGCACACCAAGTGGCAGCAACTCTCGCAAGAGTGGAGGTGCTGCGCTGCCAAAGATCGCCGCGTCTAGCAGACCTCGTTCCGCTACCACGAACGCCATTCCCAGCGGGTTTTCCGGCACTCGTGCGACACCCACAAATCGTGGAGCGAACGGGACTTCACAGGCTACTACAGTGGCAGTGAAGAGACAGCGGCGCACATCAACGGGGCTGCCAAGCTCTCCTGTAACACGTAAAGGAAACGAACCTACCTTGTGATTTTGCCATAACCCTGTGTGGCAACGTACGGTTAGCTTTCGTCGATTTATGGGGACCTGCGTGCATATATTTTCTTGATCGGAACGCAGGATGTTATGTAGATATTGACTGACCATAGATTATTGTCTCCCCCTTCTTTTCCTGAATAGCTTGTTTACATGCTGTTGTGTTGCAGGATATGCTGGCAGCTGCCGTATAATTTTATTCTACGTGTAGAATACGATGGTGTATGATTAGTACTGCAGTGCAGGGTTGCGACTAGCCTAGCCAGTCTTCAGAGTCCGAGACACTTGGAGGCGGTTGACGAACAACGGCGACGACGACGACCCACCTTTGACAGTGAGCTGTACATATCTCCACCTGTCGTCAATCTGGCATCGTTTTTCAAAAATGCGACACCCTCACCGCGTACTCCGGTGCCATCATATACGGCTGGTCTCCAACCTGTAGCGTCAAGGGACGTAACAACAATCAGCCGACGGCTCTCCCGAACAGAACTCGATTTTGAGCACGCCCTGCGCACTGGAGGGACCGTAGTCATCAAGGAGAGCTTGGACGTGAACGCCCTCGGCGCAGTCGACAGCCCTGCCAATTCGAGTTCTAGGCGCGAGCTTGCATCGCCATCACCTCCGGAGAAAGATCAAAGGACCATCCGCGCTGCTCAGCAGCCCCCGACGCCCATCATCGTCCCGCCTACCCCTTCACCCAACCCAACTCCCTACTCTGCCCAACCACTCTCTTCCTCTTCCTCCTCTAACGAAGTCTTCTATGACGCTGAAGACCCTGACATGCAGACCAAACGACGCTCCATCTATCGATCTCCCGGCACCTCCAGTAGTCCAGACTTGGCTACGCTCATGCGCAAGGCAAAAGAGAGAGGTGGGGTCGTGCCGCCCAACCTCGCAGCAGCACAAAAGGAAAAGGAAAAACGGGCCGAGCTTCCCCCGCCGTTACCCACCAATTCAATGAGTTCTAGTCTCCGACAGCCTGTATCAACCAGGCCACGTTCGTCGACGAACTCGACGTCGCCTGTGCCACCCAAGTTGTCGATCACGGCGGCGTCGTGCAAGTCGGCCAAGCTACCCAAGGATCCTGTCAGCCCCAGCGGATCAGACTGGGTCATGGCCAGCCCGCGTTCGAGAACGACGTCAAGGGTCGACTGTGACAAGGTGCGCCTTTTTTTCATTTGCCCGACGATGTCTTATGTTTTTCTTTCACAGGTGACTAAAAACTCTGTCAAGGCCAAAACGAGCGCGTTTCTGGGTAAAATGCTCGGGCAGTCGACGACACGCGACCGTTCTGTACGTTAATCATTCGACTTTTCGTCCGAGGGATAGTTTGTTGACTGTTCGGTACAGCGCACTGATGCCTCATTGCCAGGGTCGGGAAGACCCTCGCTGTTCAATAGTTTTATACCCCCGGTGCCACCCTTGCCTGGGGATTTTCAGTCCACGCCCATATTGTCACCCATTACAGACGTATTCACGACTCCACAGCCACCTCCACAAAGTGAAAAGCCTTTGCCGCCCATACATGCCGGGCCGATGGATCGCGCTAGCAACGACTCCGACGTGAGCTCACTTGTTGTCGTTGATCCGATATATCGGAAGGGACGTACACCCTCTCCCGACGAGCGCCGCGTAGAGCGGCCGTTAACAGGAGATGGGAAATTCCTCGGTCATACAAAACGCCGGAGTATGAGCGTCAGTGACCTCGATGTATTCAAATTCAGTGTCGAGTCCTCTCCGGCGCCGACTTTACCCCCAAAGGACCATGGCGTGCATGAGGGTCAAGCCTGGGAGTCATCGTCTTCACTGAATGGGATACTGAGCGATTTGAAAGGTGTGCTGTCGAAGTTGGATCCTGACACGGGGTCGTCGTTGCTCGATCTGCGGGACCCATCCAAGCCTGGTCGTAGAGCTGCGTCATCCCCTCTGATCGCGACCGCTCGCCAGGCACCCATTTTGTCTCAATCAGACCTAAGGTCCCCCATATTACCTCCAGTGCCGCCTGCTACCCCAATCGTTACCTTACCAACGGAATCGTCGTGGGGGCCTGGAACAGGTCCGACTTCGCCGTCCAAGGATTCTTTGATTGCCGACCCGATTGTGCCCCCTCGAACGTCCTCCCTCCGGACACCTGCACGTTCCCGTTCGGGGTCTGGCCCTCACCAACAACAACAGGCCATGGGGGTGGGCGGCCTCGCTTCACCGCGCTTCGCGCATCCCAAGCATGGTCCCAGTCCGCTGCGGTACAAAGGGTACGGGAGCCAGATGCAGTCGTCTTACCGTGACACGGCGAAACTCCGCGTGCACCACTCTACTGCGTCGACGTCGGAACCTTCGTTGATCCCGACCAACGACGAAGCACGTCCTTGTACGTCTTGCGATGCGTTTTTTTCGTTTCCTGGCAGTGTCCTGATGTCATTTGTAAAAAGCCACAGGGTTGACAGCCGGTTCGCACGAGCTCACGACGAACGATCTCGTCCTCCCTCGTTTTGCGTCCAACCCGTCGTTTTCGCACAAGGAAAAAGAGGAGGTGCAAGACCCGGAAGAGCATGGCAAGGAGCTGGCCGCGCGGTGTTATCATGAAGACGACGCGTTCCTGGCCAAGGACAAGATTGCTGAATGGTTGGGTGGCCAGTACGTGCATCCTCGTTGTTTTGGCGGTGTGGACGGGACGTTTAATCACTTTCCTTTTGATAGTGGCTCAATCAATAAAATCGCGCTTCGATATTATATAGATTATTTCGACTTTGCGGGGTTGAGATTGGACAATGCGTTTAGGTAGGTGCGGCGTTTGAGAGGAGGATCGTCATGGCTGAAACTGGAGCGCGTAGACGGTTATGTTCCAAGCTTTATCTCAAGGCTGAAACGCAACAAGTCGATCGTATCCTCGAAGAGTTTAGCAGACGCTTCTGGGATTGTAATCCTGTCCGCCCGTATGGGAGTGCAAGTGCGTCAATGTCGTCTTCTTTCTATTGTTTGATGGCTCATGCATCGTGCGACGTAGGTGTCGTTCACGCGGTCACCTACTCCCTTCTACTGTTGAACACCGATCTTCATGTGGCTGATATTACCAGTCGCATGTCCCGGAGCCAGTTCGTCCGGAATACCATGACCGCAATTCAAATGCAGCTTCATCCCACTCGGTATGGTTCAACGACGGATCTCGACCTCGACGATACCAGCAGCGGCCCCGGGACTAATTCGGAAGGGACTGAGACCCAATCAGTCACGCGATCGAAGCGGAGTGGTAGTATTGCGAGTTGGAATAGCATCTCCAGGGACACGTTCGTGTCTTCGGGGGCGCTGTCTTCTGTTGGGTTATCTGCGGTGCAGCCGTCGTTGAATAGTAGCACCACGTCTTTCCAGCATTCGCCTGGGGTGGAGTCGAAGTCGCTCAGTGCCGGACATTTGCAGGTCGTTTATGACCGTAGCTGGGAGGTGGAAATGGAGGGGTTGCTCAAGGTACGTTTTGTGTGCTGTTGCCGTTCTCGAGATTCGTTTGAACTGGTTCGGTGGATGTAGGACATGTATGGGGCTATCAAGAGCCAACAAATTCTGCAACCACTTGGTATGGTTTCCTTGACTCGCTCTTCGCCATCCTCATCGAGGCTTGGCGTAGCCCATCATGTCATGGCACGCAGTCGAAGCTTACGAGGGCCTCCTGATCGGCTGACGACGCTGAAACGGGGCAGTATCAGAGGAATCCAGTCCATCCTCGGTGCACCGTACAGTCCATACAGTAGTAACAGCAGTATCGACGGACGTGCCAGTCCATCGCCTAGCTTTGCGACATCGACGCACGAAGTAAGATATCTCGAGTCTCTCTCTTTCCATATCTTTTCTGACCCCCACTCTAGGGATTGCACAATTCCATGGCCGCGTTCCTCACGCCTGCTCTCGGTTTCGCGTCCAACTTGTCCCACACGATCATACGTGAAACTCAGGAAGACGAAGATCGGAGCTTCCAAAGTCATGAGTCCAGCTCGACCACGATTAGCATCACGGACGAGGAACTCGCATTGCTCGGTGCACCATGGGCAAAAGAGGGTATGCTCTGTCGCAAACAGTACTGGGAATCCGTTGGAAAGCGAGCCAAGTCTAAGAATTGGCTTGACGTCTTTGTGGTCATTCAACGGGGCGAGTTGAACATGTTCACCTTTGGAGAACATGGAGGGGGTGGGTCTGGTATCGTCGGTGGTGGCAACTGGCTCGTACGTCGTTTTGCGTTCTATTGGGCGCGATTCGTGACTGATCACTGTGCGTAGGAAAACGCGAATTCGGTCGGCACTGTCCACCTCGCGCATTCCTTGGCGCATGCGCTACCGCCACCGGGCTACAGCAGACAACGGCCTCATTGCATGGTGTTGACCCTTGCCAACGGTGGTGTCTATTTCTTCCAAGCAGGCACAGAAGAACTCGTCAACGAATGGGTCTCGACGTGCAACTACTGGGCCGCTCGGACGAGCAAAGAGCCGCTCGCGGGTGGCGTCTCCAACATGGAGTACGGCTGGAATCGCGTCTCGGATACGCACCCCCGATCTATGTCGGACAATGATCTGTCCCGCGAGTTTGACCGCACAGATACCCTCAGTGTTCGCAGTGCTCGGAGCAACCGAAGCAAGTTTGGTTGGCGGGACGGGGTGGCGACCGTGCGGGCGCCGCATTCGCCGTGGAAAGAGAGGACGACGATCAATGATTGGAAACCGCCTATACCGCCGATGATTTCGAGTATACACGACGAGGAGACGCAATTGGAGGCGTTGCAAAAGTATGTGGGTACGTTGAAGAAGGATCTCCAGCACCATAACGAACTACGTGAGCCGATGGCTGTCTTGGTAAGTGCCCCCTCGGCATTCAGGGCATATTGCGTTGTGCTGACGGGCGACGCGGTCGTAGTATGAACCTCGTTCGGCGAACGGCATCAGGGCACAGAGCAACTGGGAAAAGAAGTCCCAGTATCTGTTGACTGAGATCGTCAAATACGATTCTTATATCGACTCACTCCAATCCGGGATGAGTCTCCGACTGAAGAAGAGGGGCGAAAAGGCGTTGGAGAGGGCCCTTGGGGGTATCATACCAGAAGAGGATCTCGTGCGTTCGAGGACGGTGCGACGGAAGGAACGTGATGCCGAGGAAGACACGATCTCAGAAATGGACGAGCAGTCGTCCGTGGCTGGTTTGAGCTCCTCGCGTCTTCATCGTCGAGAGACGGCGGAAGGCGGTCAGTGGTAGTAACATATGATACTCGATTTTTTTTCTTTTTTTTAATAGACATAATCCTTCTGTACTTTGGGGATGTGGAATATTTATGTATGATATCTCACCTACCTTTCTTTTTTTTCCCCTCTTTTTCCAGTTGAATGTTTGCTTTTTCTCAACATGAATGGATGCTTATTCTGATATGATCAAAGTACGAATGACAAGGGGTATAACACTAAACTGACTAGCAAAGTCCATACTAAAGGATCATGAGTCGTTCTGATTGCCCCGGTTGTCAATGTACGCGTGACATACCTTGGCGGCAGAGAGGACTGCCTCGAGACCGCTCGCGGACGCCTGTGGTCCCCACTGAGACCCATTCTGGTTCAGAGCATACCACACAGAGCCAACGTTGTCCACATCGTCCAGTGCATTGTGAAACACCGCCGCGTACTGCGACCCCAAGAAATTGCTATACTTGGCAGTGATCGACGCGTCGTTGGCCCAATCCAAAAAGTATTCGACGTGTTTCATCCATATGCCCTGTGCGAAGTTTCGTTTCCGCGTTGTCATGGAGGGATTGGCGAATTGGCGATGACGCAATTCATCTTACCTTGAATATTTGCTGTTGTGGGGAGAGGGCGTCAGTGTATACGGATGGATAGGCGCAAAGCGGGGAGATGTCGGACCTGGTCTTTGTCACAGGGAGAGCGACCGGATCGAGTGTCGTCGCACGATTCTTTCAGGACGTTGTTGTAAGTGAGCGAACTGCTTATCGTCGCGTCCAGGCTGGTTTGTGCTTGCTCTAGGTATGTCGTGTTTGAACCATCCGCAGCGTAGAGTGCGCCAAGTCCGGATGCGATCACGGCCTGTCGGGACGGAGAAGAGAAGGAGATCAGAGAGGCATGACGATTCAGGGGGAGGTAGACGGACTTGATTGTAGGTCCACGCGGTCTATGGTGATGTGATGTGATGCGACGGTGAGCATAAGCCATATCCACATGTCCACTGGGACATACCGCTCCGTTGTTCTGGCACGTGCTGAGATCTAATCCATCGTTGAACAAGCCATTTGATCCTTTCATGCCGGATTTCGACACTGTAGAGGAGCATACATGATTGTCGGTGTCAAGCCCCATTTGGTCGAAGACGTACACCATTCGTATTCCTAGTCAGATCGGGTAAATGGTCGTTGAACACAATGGAAACGATCGCCCTTACATTATAAGCGTTCTCAAGGTAAGTACTATTTCTAGTTCTCAAGTAAGCTTGTGCCGATGTCAAAAGAAATAGCTCGTTGGTGATCGCGTTCTTGTATTTGTGATCACTGGACCACCAGACTACCAGCGAGTCGATCAACGTGAGAGCAGGAACGTCGGGTATACGCGAAGACCTACCTCCGCCTCCACAAGTGTCATCCCACTGTGCTGCAACCATATCGTATATCGCGAGGGAACTAGACTAGTCAAAGAAATGAGATGAAATTCGACACAGGGTAGATTCATCTAACCATATACTCGCTGTAGCTCTCGCCGTGGGAAGCCTTGTAGTCGCTAATCTTCCATAACGCGAGTATAACCCACTGGAAAACGTCGTTCGTCATCACACTCTGTGGGGTTGCGAGGGGTTGCGAATACCTGTGCGTCGTCATAGCTTCCGCCGAAGAACAAGTCCCAGTTTGTATGAGGATTTAAAGCAGCCTGTCCGATGTATGAATTTTCGGCGATATCCCTGTAAGTATCAGTGCCCGTCGCGAGCATGAAGTTGTGTAAATCCTCCAAGGTGTTCTGTGGACGGGATGTTCAGCCATCGAAGTAGAATAGATGGCATTGCACCTACAGCGTTGGTCCAAAGCTCGCCGTTGGTATACGAGCCAGAGGAACTGTCCCAGTATTTAGACTGCAACTCGTTTGCAATCGACTTCGATTCGTCTCGTCAGGTTTTCGCGTCAGGGTACGGGTAGGGATAAACGCACGGTCGCTTTGCTCAACGTGTCCGAACATTGGCGACGTTGCAATGAGGCTGCATTCGCGCCAATGACAGACAAGGCAGCAAAAAGGACAAGCTTCGGGGAAGGGAAATGGTGCATTTCTAAGATGTGTTGTAGCGAGCGCTTGAACTTACGAACACTCAGTGCCCCGACTTGTCGTGGCGTTCATCTTGGACGCGGCCGCATTTAAATTACGGATCGTAATAAAAGCAGATGGGGTAATGGAGCCACCTGACTAGGCCCGAGATCATTGAGCACGCATTGAACCACGATAGAGTTGCATGTGGCATGTTGAGATTGGACTATATGGAAAATGGCTTGGGATTTATGCGTGCTGAAGCTCAGTTACGGACTCGGAGGTTGCAAGGATACTTCCGTCGCGCCTATGCTTCGGAGCTCGGCATTCATGGTCACCCTGAGTTTGAAAGAAAAAGGGGTCTTTCTGTACCATTTTGAGCACTCAGCACCCGCTGCCAGATATGATCTCTGGAACATAAACGTGTGATGCACGCCACTGTGTACTGTTGGTGCTGCTCGAGGAGTCACCACTGAGTCAGGGTCTTCAAAACACCGTGTGTTTACGTACCTATTATTACTGAGCTCGGTAACCAAGTTAGCGTCCAGTGAAGGGAAATGTAGACATGGCATTCAAATCCTTGGGAGCAACAGCTGCCACTGATGATCTGGAGTAGCACTCACCGCTTATATACCGTTCTCACCGGGATCTCCAAATCACT
>JBBPQU010000035.1:0-56489 GCA_038092655.1 Boletus sensibilis | reverse complement strand
ACACCCGAATAATAGACGAACTCGACGTTGCACTCGGCTTTGCTAACCTGGCAGCTGAACTGAGATTCGTCCGCCCGGTGATCAAGGACGAGTAAGCGTCGTATATCTTCTCTCGGTTCGTGCTAGCTAGTGACCTGTCTACAGTGCTACATACGAGGTGACGGATGGTCGTCATCCCACAGTCGAGCTGGGCTTGCTCACGTCGGGCCGAGTCTTTACACCAAATTCGGTTGCTCTTAAGCCTCACTCTCGCCTGCACATTATTACAGGGCCGAACATGGCAGGAAAGTCGACCTTTCTGCGACAAACCGCCCTAATTGCAATCCTTGCACAATCGGGTTCATTTGTACCGGCTGAACATGCGGTCGTTGGGATCGTTGACAAGTTGTTCTCAAGAGTTGGGGCGAAAGATGATATCTTTAGGGACCGAAGTACGTTCATGGTCGAGATGCTCGAGACCGCTGAGATTTTACGCCGAGCCACGGCAAAGAGCTTGGTCAGTTCCGTGCATTCATCAACTTTTCCGAAACCAAATATACTACTAGGTAATCATGGATGAAGTCGGGCGAGGTACAACGGTCAAAGATGGTCTAGCAATTGCATTCGCGACAGTGCATCATCTCGTGGTGCATAATCGGTGTCGGGCATTGTTCGCAACTCATTTCCACGAGTTGGCGGATCTCCTGGCGTACGGTGAGGTGAATCATCATGGCAATGGTGTATTTCGCGACGTCGGTTTTTACTGCACCGACGTTCACGAGACTGAAGTAGGTCAAATTCCACTTGTCAGAAAGCAGACTGGACTTGATGTAATAATCCAGGACAACTTCTTCACGTATTCTCACCGCCTTAGGCCGGGTGTGAACCGCAATAGCCACGGACTCAAAGTTGCACAGCTAGCTGGCATACCTGATTCGGCTCTTTTGCTTGCAAAAAATGTACTCACCGCATTGCGAAGACAACATCTCATGAATCCAAAGCAACTTTCCGACATTGGAAAGGAGTTAACAGCAGTCACGACCGGAAAGACAAATATCTTTTAATGCAAACTTAGATTTGTATCCTACTACCACCTTGCCTAGCACTGTTAATGATTCATTTACGCCATTCGTGAACGGATGAAGTTCAGGGCTGAACCAGCCTTCAACCATTTGGCCTGGTCTGACGACATTGTATGTCTGGTAGGAATCTCAAAGATCTCCCCCCTCGAGTTTGTGACGCGGAGCTTGATAACTGCGCCTTCGTTGCCGTTCATGAGATCCTCAAGGCCAAAGGTTTCCACCACGTCACCAGAGCCGATTCGAGAGTAGTCTGCCTTATCAACAAACCAAAGAGGGAGGACACCTTGCTTCTGGAGGCAATTATCAGTGGCATGCTAAATATCTTCTTCAAGTAATACCTTCAGGTTGGTTTCATGGATACGAGCGAAGGAACGCGCGACAATCATGGCACAACCTGCACAATCATACCTAAACCCAGTCCAACTTGTATGAAAAGACAGATTCATACCGTAGAATCGAGGTTGTAGTGCAGCGTGTTCGCGAGCACTTCCCTCACCATAGTTTTCGTCCACGATCAGAGCCCACGGCTGATTTCTCGTTTTTAGTCTCTTGCCGATGGCAGGAATGGTGTCACTCTTGGACTGAAAAGCATCGTGGTCATGGTCGAATGCCACATTCATGTCTCCGCCCTCGTCATTGATGGCTGTGATTACTGGAAGGGAAGTGATCAACTTAAGTCGGAGTGCCGTGATTTTGTGACATACGGAGATTTTCCGATATATTGGTAAGATGACCCTTGTACTTCAGCCATGGCCCCTGACAACGAAGATCAATCAAATTGAATAAAATAGTTCGTAAAACTCGACCCACAGCCGCCGAAATATGATCAGTGGTACATTTACCTCTCACTCTCATCAGAACCTTCAGTGATGGAAGCTCGAGTCCTCGCGGATTCTGGGGTCCAAAGTGACTAGGAAATGGCTCCAATACCTCGAGACGCTGAGAATCCTTGCTAATGATGACCTGGGTTTCCGGCTGAGGTTCTGGTATGGGACTGGGGTAATAATCCGTATTTCCCGCAGCGAACCCGTCGGTAGGGAGATCTTGTCCAGAGGGCGGTGAGAACTTGAAGAGTTGTCCATTTGGCGAGCTAATAGCATCAGTCATAGGGTTGAACGTCAGTTTTCCCGAGAATGCCATGGCTGTAACGATAGTTGGAGAAGCTAGAAAGTTCATGGTATAGCGATTTCCGTCATTGCGCGACTTGAAGTTGCTATACAACTTTACTGAAAAGGATAACTGGAGATAAGAAGCCAACTCACCGGTTGAAAGACGTCAGAATGGCTGGAATAGACACGAGTGACGTGAGTTTTTATGTACATACTCATTATATGATACGATATCACACACCATTCTCTTCGCCTTTCGAATCTTCTCGCTTCCACTGCAACAGGATGTTGGTTACATTTTCAAGAAAGAAGTGAAACCTACTTGGCCAATACAGGGACCGCACGCATTTGCAAGAACGACAACGCCAACGTCCTGTAAAGTGTCTGTGATTCCATCACGTTCCATAGTCGCGCGAATCTGCTCAGAACCGGGTGTACACAGGAAGGGAACTTTGGCAGTCAATCCGGCACTCTGTGCCTGCTTTGCGATCTCTGCAACCCTGGTCTTGAGGATGTCAATGGAAATATCGTCTCTCAAGCTCCATGAGGAAATTTTACCAAGTCCTCATAGGAGCTGTTCGTGCAAGATCCAATTAGACTGGCAGAAAGCTCGTCTTTCCAACCACTCTCATGGACAAAGGTTCCGAACTTTGACAAAGGTGTGGCTAGGTCAGGGGTGAACGGGCCATTGATTGTGGGCTCCAAATCCGACAAGTTCTGAAGCATGAAGGTTCAGGCGAGGGGAACGCCATTGCCATGGTGGTACATACAATATCGATCACTTCGTCGTATTCAGCGCCTTCGTCGGCGCTCAGAAAGCCTTTCTCGGCCGCTTCGTCTGCAGCACGAGCTGCAGGACCACGTCCAGTTGCATGAAGATATGCGCGCATATTTTTTGTGTAAGGGAAAGTTGAGGTCGTTGCACCCACCTCGGCTCCCATGTTCGCAACAGTGGCCAGCCCTATGATGCTCTGAATCCTGATACGAGTGATTGCAGAATGTTTGGCGTACCTGTACATGACTGAGCTGCAACCCCCGGGCCAAAGTATTCTAGGATGCGTCCCGTGCCACCCTACAAGCTGATTGATAGACATCCTCGCGGACGATAAAGTAAACGTACTCTGACAGTGAGCTTTCCTGCTAGATGCAAGATCAAATCCTTGGGAGTCGCCCAACCACTGAGCTGGCCCGTAAGGTGAACGCCTAGAGACATGATGAAGTAGGGAACTCTCTACACATGATGAAGGTCTTACCGACCACATGGGGGGCTTTCAATTCCCAAGGCGTGTCGGTCATGGCATCCACAGCGTCTGCGCCACCAACGCCGATGGCAAGCAAGCCAAGTCCTCCGGCGTTTGGGGTGTGAGAGTCTATAGATTGGCATCACTGTTTCTGCGTAGACTCAATGATTTGAGAACACACCGGTGCCCAGCCTACATTGTGCAGATATTTAGTCCGTGCATACGCCACAAGGAAAAATATGTACATGAGCATTCCAGGAGCGGCGTAATTTTCGAGTACAATCTGGTGAATGATACCTGACCCTGGCTTCCAGAATTCGATTCCATACTTCCGAGCAGCACTTTCAAGGAAATCGAAAACCTCCTTGTTGGAAACAATAGACCGCTATAGTGATGCATCAGCCATGCAGTTTTAGACAAACAGCGGCGGCCACCTGAAGATCTGACGATGCGCCATCGACTGCTTGGATGAGATGATCACAATGTATGCTTGTGGGCACAGCGCATCGAGAGAGACCAGCGCTCATGAATTGCAATCTGGGACCGTGTAAACTCGAAGAAGAGCCTTCGCACGCAGCGGGACTCACAATGCCATTCTGGTACGCCTTGAGTAGGATCAAAAAAAATACAGGAAGGACTCAACTGTGCCGAGGCATCCTGCATTGCCACTCGTTGCGGGCTGAGCTGCAGGTAGGCTTCGCCTCTGATGTTTCCACCGCGAGATAAACTCTTCTCCGGGTCAGCTAGATGGCTATATAGAATCTTCTCTGCGAGTGTCAGCGGCCTATTGTTGAGCAGTTTTCGTACATGCTCTAGTTTTTGAAGTAGTTTGGCATAAGGTGGTGTGATGGAAGAGCAGTCCTTCTCGACGGTTGGGGCATGCGTCGCAAGACAACGTTGCAGGACGCGTCTCGAATGACTCGAGCCTCGTTGGAGGATTGGCAGAGACATCGTCACCGCTGTCTACTCGGTCGCCAGTGATGACCTTTAATTCCAGTTTGCGAACATATGCCGACGGTTCCCCATTTGGGTGTCAACTTCTCTTACACTGTTCTGACATTAAACAATGTAGTATAACTATACAAGCGACTAGTATCACCAGAGAGGTTCGACCGGGGCTTCCCTCCATCCCGTCGCTCTTGCCTCCCAGTAGCCCCCTCTATATTTCCAGTCTTCACCGACCTGCTTGAACCACCGAGGGGTTCGGTCTGCACCGCGTCTTCGTCTATCTCTTTGTGATTCCTCCAAACGCGTTTTTTGTGCCTCGGCCACATCGACGTTTCCTTCTTCGAGTGCGCGCACGTCTGGTCTGAATCGTGAGTCGGTGGGCGGGAGCTTGCCCTCGAGGTCGCTGGTAATCTCATTCAAAGTGATCCCGAACGCTGTGAATCCGTAATATTCCATACTCTGTTTCGGGAACGGCGTGATGCGCCAAAGCACGCGAAGATGCGATGAATCAAGGGCAAGCGCTATCTGGTCGTCCCACTTGCCCTCAATGCGTGCACATACGTCTCCAGAGCTTGAGAGAACGGTACCAGCAACTTCGTTGGAGGCGCCCCAGTAACCTGTTTGCTTAAAGTCGACGACACAACTGGCTCCGCTGACCGTGTTCTTAATCGTCATCCTGCCGCAGTGTTCGAGGTACTTGGTTCCCATCATCAGATTTCGCATGAAAGAGGATGGTTTGTTCCTGCACGAATAAATTAACATCATTACTCGCATACAATGATTTCTTTTACCATTCATACTGATCATCACCTATCTTGAGCTGTGTCGTGCCTAAAGGAATGATTTCCAAGCTTTTACCTACAGGAAATGTGAGGTTACTCGCGTGCACACTTCGCATGGGAGCGAGGTATTGCAACGACTAACCCCAAAACTTGGTCTTCCCAGCAGACGTGCCATGTAGTTCCCATCTATCTCCCTCGGCATGGTAGGCGATGACGACCGGATTGTGCGAAACCTTTTCCGCAATAAACTTCATCCGGACATCTTCGAATGTTTCTGCAAGCATCGGGTTGCTGACAAGAACTCTAACGTAACTTCCCATGCATAACAGGTACCACTTACAATCCTTTCCTTCCGGAGCGATGCCTCGTGTGCGCATAGCTGGATATCGCGAATGCCGCAACAAAACACATTCGTTCGACTGGCTCATTAGCTTCAGCTGCTTGTTGTAGCAATCCATGATACTCCAGTTCCTCAGCTGTTCGTTGTAAGAGCGTCAAAGGCTCGTTGAAAGACACAGGGAATGCTATGGTTGATAAATCCTAGAGACGAGAGGTCTTAAATAACTCCATCACAAAGTGAAGTAATCGAAACATACCTTGCCGACATTCTTCTTCAGCATAGCAAATAAACTACCTTCATCACCCACGGGCCCTGAAGGAAGGCGAGTTCGCCTGACAACTTGACGCGTATGTAAAGAGGAATTATCGTCTCGGACAGTTTTCAGTGGTAGATGGTCCTCCTCGTCGCTGGAGACACTTCCGTACTCATCCAGACTCGAATTCCCGGATCGCAACACAAGCCGTGCTTTCTCTTCCTCGAATGTTGGGTCCTCGAGTAAAAATTCTTCTCCGATATTATCTTCCGCGTCGAACCATTCAACAGGCGCGCCATCGCTCAAATCCGTCATGGATGATATCCTATTTGACTGATGGCTCAACGAAGCAGAGAAGCCGGATACAGACAGAAGCTCGTCGGTTTTCTCCTCAGCAGTCTTCGGTAGCGGAGACCCACGCATCGTCGATGGCAGTGTATCGTTTTGCACCGCATAGAGTGACCTTAGTAGAGCAGCGTGCTGGGACTTGAGGACCTCGAGTGCGATATGAGCACGTTGAAGGTGGATGTTGACGCTAGTGTCTGGATTTGGACGAATCAAAGTGCCGTCTTCATGAGTGACATGGGATCCAGCTGTCAGAGACACTGATTCAGTGTTCCAGCGTCCTTGATGCACGCTGATACCTACACTTTTTGAATTTACTGAAAACTGAGCCAACATCCCTGTGATTGTTGGATTTCTCCTTGCCCGACTTGCACTTGAGAGGATTGTTCTTCTTAGATGGGTCCTCGGTATGAAGTGCTGTAATCGCACTTTCCAGCTCAGTAATGACCTGCCAGCGGTGAAGATCGCATGCTTGTGAACAACTTTAGTGTACATACCGACCCCATGTCCTCGGCAATGACACTAGATTTGTTGTTCCGTTGAGAATGGGTCAGCCTGGGAGTTAACCTGCCCGCACTTGACCGGCGGCCATCTGATACGATGATTTTCCTGCTTGAAATTGTTCACACAGGATGACAGAATGATCAGTACGCTCTGCTTGCCTGAAAGCGGTTATCCATGTATTGAAGTCCTCCGAGCTGAGACATTTGATGTGAAACGTGGCAGTACTTGAGTCTAGATGAATATCCTTGCGCCCCACGACGGTGGAGAGCGCGGCATGAGGTAGGAATATTCGATCGCGAACAGGGTGTTTAGGGTCTAATGAATAGGACAATGTGCCTGACTGGTGCAACACAAAATAACGACGCGCGAACCCTGCAGACGCGGTGGGTCCTGGAGTCTGCAACGTCAGGAGTCGAGCTGCGTACCCTGCATCTTCTTCCTCCTCTTTTTGAGCAACCATCCTTGGCAAAGGATGTCCTGGTCCAAGTGGGCGGATGGAACCTGGAGATAGGGGAGGGCCATAAGCAAAGATGAAGAGGGGACACTGGTGTCCACGCCAGTCAGTGCTCGACACACGGTCGAGCCAGCGTGTCTGCCGTTAGGCGTTACGGTGCCTACGCGCGGCTATGCTCGGAGACAATAAAATCGGCCGAGCGGTGGCCATGCCAGTGAGGGCCACGAGCGTGTAGTCTCGTAGGACAGGACTCGCTGAAGGATTTACATTTTTGAACGCATTTTCTCTCGCTGACCGATGTGTTTTCCGCTCACGGCCTAGCAAAGCTTGGGCGAGCAGGTGGTGAGACTGAGAGTCGAGTCAGTGGCATGAGTCCGTATCTCACGCTCCGGTCCTTAATCTAATCCATCGGACACCTCCCATCTTACTTCCGCAATCCCATCTGCCCATCTTCCACCTTCTCCGTATCCCTCACAATGTCTGCGCCAACGTACGTCTCCTCTCCTCACACTACCCATCATCACCCTAACCAGTCCTCAATCCAGCGGTGATATCGGCCTCATCGGCCTCGCCGTCATGGTCCGTATCTCCTCTTCCGCCTTTCCACACAGCGGTCTTGAATGTTTGCTATAGGGTCAAAATTTGATTTTGAACATGAACGACAAAGGCTTCACCGTCGTCGCGTATAACCGCACGACCAGCAAAGTCGACGATTTCCTCACCAACGAGGCCAAGGGTACGCGATGATATCATACTCCCCCCCACTCCCCCTTATCTTTCTCTTCCCAAGGTACCGACGTCCAAGGCGCACACTCCATTCAAGAACTCGTCGCCAAGCTCAAGCGTCCGCGCAAGATCATTCTCCTCGTCAAGGCCGGTCCTGCAGTTGACAGCTTCATCTCCCAGCTCGAGCCCTACCTTGAGAAAGGCGACATCATCATCGACGGTGGTAATTCACATTACCCTGACTCCATCCGCCGCACAAAGGAACTCGAGGCCAAGGGCCTCCTGTTTGTTGGCTCCGGTGTTTCCGGTGGTGAGGAGGGTGCTCGACACGGCCCTTCCCTCATGCCTGGTGGTTCCCCGGATGCATGGCCCGCCATCAAAGAAATCTTCCAGGCTACTGCCGCTCAGGTCAATGGAGAGCCCTGTTGTGACTGGGTCGGTGAGACCGGTGCCGGACACTATGTCAAGATGGTACACAATGGTATATCATTCTACCTTCCCTTTTGCTTTCTTGAGACCAAGATTAAATCACAGGTATCGAATACGGTGACATGCAGTTGATTGCCGAGGCCTATGACATCCTCAAGCGTGGCCTTGGCCTTCATGAGCGAGAGATTGCAGAGATATTTGAGAAGTGGAACAAGGGTGTCCTTGATTCCTTCCTCATTGAGATCACCGCGAATATCTTGAAGTTCAACGACGACGACGGTGTTCCCCTCGTCACCAAGATCTTGGACCAAGCCGGACAGAAAGGCACTGGCAAGTGGACAGCCATTGCTGCTCTTGACGCTGGCACCGCCGGTATGTCGCACTATCCCACGAAGATATCGAATTCTGACTTGATAACAAATGTGATGCAATCGTACAGTTACCTTGATCGGCGAGGCTGTGTTCGCACGTTGCTTGTCCGCTATCAAGGAAGAGCGTGTGCGTGCGAGCAAGGTCATTGCTGGTCCGCAGAAGGAGCCTTTCCGCGGCGACAAGCAACAATTTATCGATGATCTCGAACAGGCTCTCTACGCCTCCAAGCTCATCTCATACACGCAAGGCTTCATACTTATGAGGGAGACCGCCAAGGAGGTGCGTGATGGGCTTCTGAGAGAGGCGAATTTATTAACGTACGGCGCAGTTGAGCTGGAACCTGAACTATGCTGGCATTGCCCGCATGTGGCGTGGTGGATGCATTATCAAGGTTAGTCAATGCATCACATACCATAGCCCGATTATTGATGTGCATGTATTTCAAGAGTGTTTTCCTTGGTGATATCACTTCTGCATACGAGAAGAATCCGCAACTCGAATCCCTCCTCTTCGATGACTTCTTCAACAAGGGTATGTTTGGCTAATTGCATGCTTTCTCAATGCAATACCCATTCTATTATGTAGCTGTCCACAAGGCACAGCCTGGTTGGAGACGTATTATTGCTCAGGCTGTTCTCTGGGGGATACCAGCCCCTGCCTTCAGCACTGCTCTTGCCTTCTTCGATGGCTACAGGAGTGAAATTGTCCCCGCTAACCTTCTTCAGGCGCAGGTGCGTGTTGCATCTGTGTGATGCTACCTTTCACTAACCCGCGGTGTCCTTTAAAGCGTGACTACTTCGGTGCACACACCTTCCGTGTCCTTCCTGGAAAAGAAAACCCGAAACTCAAGAAAGGCGAAGACATTCGTACGTTTCAAATGATTACCAACTTGCCCATATACATATTCACAATACTGCTCAGACATCAATTGGACTGGTCGTGGCGGGAACGTGTCTGCCAGTACATATTCTGCCTAAACATGACATCCATGCTAGCCTTGTGTGCCTATAGATTCTACGTGCGCCCTAGGGGCTTTTTGCCACACTGCGATTGTGACCGGTTGGCGTACGATAGACTGCTTTGTTATGATGTAGAAATAAAATGAAGTTCCACTATTAGTCTACAATGAAACTATGCTTGTTCCCTTCCAAGCAATGCTATTGTCTAGGTCGTAGATTTGTGATTTAGCACGCACTGCGAAGCGGTGGCAGCATCATCGGGATTCCAGCAATCCGGCTACAGATTACTTTCAGCCGTGACTTGGAGTGGTGGAGCTTATAATTCCACCTCATTCATGCTGCCTCCATGTGCGGGATCTTCTGCTCCTTACGCACGTCCTATAAACAGGAAAATACTTCCGCAGATGAAGATGCTTTCCGTACCATGTCTGATAAATTAAAGCGTGCAAACGCAGCTCGAGGTGGGCCCCTTACACACCCAGACATACAACTTGAAGTACCTTCGAACCTTGAAAACTGGATGTATTAGGTCCAGATGCGCAACACGCAACGTCCATCGGCTTTCCAACTCGCAGCGCGGCATATAGCTCCTCCGAGCTCTCGAGAGGGCATATCGTGGAATTCTATGCCTCCGAGCTTCGGTTGAGAGGTAATGCACCGATCGTGCAACCTCATATGGGGGGTGGGGACGTATTATGCTGGAATGGAGAGGTACGTCAATCAGTCATGAACCCCATCCGAGTCGGTGCTGATCGCGCTACGTCTTTGCTGCCATTCGTATAGGTCTTCGAAGGTCTGGAGGTATGAACCAACCGCGCGAACTTTTCATTTGAAGGCTGACCATCCAAAGATCGGTCCCGCCGAGAATGACGGACAGGTAGTCTTTGAACGCTTTCGGGTCGCAACAGAGCCTCGTTCGATATCAGAGATCATCGGAAACATCGAAGGACCGTAGGTTCTTCAGCCCATCCATAAAGCGCGTTCACCCACTCTTCACAACCAGATACGCGTTCGTGTTTTACCAGGTCTGCCCCATAGCTGGTCGTCAATTACATATCGTCTTATCCTCTGCAGGGGTCGTCAAAGAAGTTGTATTTTGCACGCGATCCCCTTGGTCGGCGATCGCTGTTAATACACAAGCCTACTTTGACCAATCCGATCTTCCATCTTGCATCAGTGTCGGCTGGTGACGACGATGCTTATGAATTCGAGGAGCTCTCTACTGACGGGATATTTGTCCTCGATCTCGATACACTTCGTGAGCCTGAAAATGTATGCATCTCTGACTTGTTTCCCCCAGAATCTGACGGTGTAAATGTAACTGCAGTTTGTGACAGACTTCCACAGCAATTTCGTTGTCATACCCCGGGCAAGTGGTGAACATATGCCATTCGTATGTAAACATCTGTCAGAGAGATTTTCCGTTCATCCCTCCACCGATAATAGGGTGTAATCAGGAAGGTCAATCAATCATTACCACCTGATAACCTCCCAAGAATACAAGGCCTTGATGCTATTTCCCTCCCTACACCCCTTCTAGAGGCCATGGAACAACTCATTTATCAGCTGGATAGAAGTGTAATGTTGCGCGTAAGAGATATCCCACAAGCACCGGGGAGCGGAGGTAATGCGAAGGTTGCTGTCCTTTTCAGTGGAGGAATTGACTCCACGATGCTGGCCTTCTTTGCACATCGGTATGGAAATATATATACAGACATCATATGAAGGCTGCTCATGATATCCCTGTGATCAGACACATTTCGCTGGACGAACCGATCGATCTGCTAAACGTGGCTTTTGAGAACCCACGTAAAATACATGTGCAGCTGGATGGCAATATTGGAGCACTTCCTAAAAAGAAGAGGAAACAACATTTGAAGATGGTGGAAGCTGAATCGTGTAGCAATGCCGACAGGGAATTGTCGTCCTATATGGTTCCAGACAGGGTAACAGGCCTTCAAGAAGTGGAGGAACTCAGGAGACTATGTCCGGGGAGAGTATGGAACTTCGTAAGTGTCGCCACCGAATGCTACACTTGGTGGGTGTTGAATACACTTCAAGGTTGAAGTTGATGTCCCGTACGAGGTAAATGCAGAGCTGGTTGGGAGGATTGTGTTTCTTACAGCTATATGAAACAGGATAGTCGAGCTGCGAGATCAGCGGTCGAGGCAATGATGTATCCCAGCAGGACTGTTATGGACCTCGTGCGTACAAAAATTATTCTTCTACCTGACTGTTGTCTCATGCTCGGCGACAGAGTCTTGCTTTAGCGCTATACTTCGCTTCACGAGGCATAGGTCGTGTGCGCGATGCTCCGATCTCAGGATATAGACCATATACGAGTCCCGCAAAAGTCCTCATCAGTGGACTGGGATCAGATGAGATGCTTGGTGGGTATGGCCGACATCGGAGCGTTTTCACAGCACGGGGCTGGCAGGGCGTGATCGACGAGGTGCGTCCCGTTGGCTCACCTTTTTTTTCTGTCCTGTGAACATCTTCGTTCTCCAGTTCCAACTTGAGCTCGATCGCATCCCCACACGCAATCTGGGGCGTGATGACCGGATTATATCTTCGCACGGCAAAGAAACAAGACACCCATTTCTCTCGCTTTCTGTCGTGTCATTCCTTGCAGGACTCCCGGTACATCTAAAGGTAGACCCGCGGTTGGATATCGGAATCGGTGATAAGATATTATTGAGGCTCGCAGCGAGAAAGGTGGGGCTTGTGGAGGCGAGCATGAGGAAGAAACGAGCGATGCAGTTTGGAAGCCATTCTGCGCGAATGGAAGGGGGAAAGGTGGATAGAAGAGGAGACTCGATGATTAAATCCATGTCTGAGAGCTACCTGTGAACGATCGTCCATTTTGGCTTTCGGCAAGACGCTCTCTTGTTTATCCCGTGTTTGTTGACTCTACTTGGCCAAAACTGCTTACAATTTACACACCCTCCCTCATGGCTCTTCCACAAACTGCAACTCGTCTACTTGGTAACTTGACTGTTTGAAGTGTAGAAATGAACAAGCTCACGTCCCCTGTCTGCAGTGCCATTGGGCATTGCATTCGCAGCCGTGCAAGCCAGCATCTATGATGTGCCTGGAGGTTTCCGAGCAGTCATGTTTGATCGTTTCTCTGGTGTAAAAGACAAGGTATGCCCTTTTTTCTTCTTCCGTCTGTGATCAGGGCCCAAAGTGACACTTGTCAGGCCACCAGCGAAGGAACCCACTTCTTGGTGCCTTGGCTGCAGAGGGCTATTCTGTACGACTGCCGCATCAAGCCTAGAGTAAGTACCTGGCTGGTGTTCGTCATTAACACTACTGACGAATCGTGAAATCAGAATATCTCGACCACGACGGGTTCGAAGGACTTGCAAATGGTCTCAATAACATTGCGTGTGCTCTCACGGCCCGACACAGACCACCTGTCAAAGATTTACCAGAGCTTGGGCTTGGACTACGACGAACGTGTTCTTCCCTCTATTGGCAATGAAGTGTTGAAGGCCATTGTCGCACAATTCGATGCAGCCGAGTTGATTACGCAACGAGAGGTGGTGTCGTCAAGAATAAGAGCGGATCTTTTGCAGCGTGCAGGCGAATTCAACATTAAGTTGGAAGACGTGTCAATCACACATTTGACGTTTGGAAAAGTGGGTCTCCTTGAAGCAGGACAAAGCTGTAAGGGCTAATATGTCTTTTTTAGGAGTTTACACAGGTTTGTGGACAATGACGATGGAGGGGGACGATCTGAACGTCCGAAATTTTCTAGGCTGTCGAAGCCAAACAAATAGCACAACAAGGTACGCCAGACGAGATTGGTCGGGTGTGACAGGCTGACACGGAGACAGATGCTGAGCGAGCCAAGTTCATCGTAGAGAAGGTGAGCATGCTGTGCTGGTGCAGACCGTGTTGCTGAGGGGACCGTAGGCTGAGCAAGAGCGACAAGCGGCTGTGATCCGTGCGGAGGGGGAGGCCGAGGCGGCGGCGACGGTATCGAAGGCGTTGGAGAAGGCGGGGGATGCGTTCCTTGCGCTGCGAAAGATCGAGGCGAGCAAGGCAATCGTGCAGTCGCTGGCTGGGAACGGGAATGTGTCGTACATTCCAAGCAGTGGGGGGAATGTGTTGCTGAATGTGCCGAGCAAGTAGTAGATTTTGAAAATTATATTGTGTCTCCGGGGATGACCGGGGCTCGGTGGGAGTTTGTTCCCATGAATTGTGGCTGTGGTTTCGTACGTAGGTTTGACTTGATCGCTGCGTTCGAGGGAGTTGAGCGAAACTTTTTCTGTCCTCTCTCTCTCTCTCTCTCTCTCTCTCTCTGTGTGTGTGTTCTCTGTGTTCTCTTTTTCTCATTTTATCTCTATTTCTCCTTTCCGTCTGTCTTTTTCTATCTCCCATCTCCCCGTCTCGTCCTTCGCTCATCAGATTATCTCTTTCCTCCTGTGCGTATTCTCCCTCTCATCCGTCCCACTCACTCTCCATTTCCTTCACTAGATTCTGTCTCTCTATTAAGTCATGAATCCTATGGGCATGGGTAACCCGGCCGAGGCTCCAGTATGTTCCCCTTCCCCCCCTCCCCTCCCAACTTGACCTCCCATCCAACAGAGGCGAGCTCATCTCTACGTCGGTAACCTGAGCCCTCGGGTCACCGAGTACATGCTCACGGAGATCTTTGCCGTCGCTGGCCCAGTTCAGCATGTCAAAATCATCCCAGACCGTAACTACCAGCATGGCGGCCTCAACTATGGCTTCGTCGAGTACCTTGACATGCGCGCTGCCGAGACCGCTCTGCAGACCCTCAATGGTCGAAAAATTTTCGACACAGAGATTCGTGTCAACTGGGCTTACCAGGGTCAGCAAAACAAGGAGGACACCACCGGCCATTACCACGTCTTCGTCGGCGATCTCTCCCCCGAGGTCAACGACGATGTTCTCGCCAAGGCTTTCAGCGCTTTTGGCACCTTATCCGATGCTCGCGTGATGTGGGATATGAATTCCGGCAAATCTCGTGGTTACGGCTTTCTGGCGTTCAGGGACAAGACAGACGCTGAGCAGGCCATCGCTACCATGAATGGGGAATGGCTCGGCTCGCGCGCCATCCGTGTCAATTGGGCGAATCAAAAAACTCAGGGAGCGGCCGCCCCCCCTCCTCGCCCTGCTGGAACGCTCGGTACTGCACCTGCACCAATCAATTTCCAGGGTGGTCCCCTCTCCTACGAGTCCGTTGTCCAGCAAACACCTTCTTACAACACCACTGTTTATGTCGGTAACTTGGTACCCTACTGCACCCAAGCAGACCTCATTCCGTTGTTCCAATCTATTGGCTATCTTTCCGAGATTCGCATGCAAGCTGATCGTGGCTTTGCGTTCGTCAAGCTTGACACACACGAGCATGCCGCTATGGCGATCGTTCAGCTGCAGGGTCAGATGGTGCATGGCAGGCCGATCAAGTGTAGTTGGGGCAAGGACAGGGCTGATGGTGCGACTGTGCAACCTAGTCCTATGAGCCCTTCTCCTACCGCGGCTCCGTATGGTAATATGGTGGGCCAAGTTAGTTGTCCTTTTTTTTTTCCTTTCTCCTTCATCTCATTTCCATGTTTTCATAGCCCATGTACGGCATGCCACAGCCCAACACCTACGGACAGTACGGTTTTGGTGCATACGCCGGGTTCCCGAACCAGCCGGCGGGCGCCGCCAATCCCGCAAGCCCAGGCATGCCGCAGGCTGCTGCGGGCGCCGTCGGCACTGGACTCGGAGCTAGTCAGCCAGGTGCGACGGACGGATCTGTCGCAGCCGGCGCTGCCGCCGCGGGTGCTCAGGCCCAATGGCCTACTGGGGACCCTAGTTCGTACTATTCCAACTACTGGGGTGGTAAGGTTCTATGAAAACTTGGTGGCTCTGGCTGACGATTATGTGTAGGATATTATAGCCAACAAGCTGCCCAGCCGGGCACAGAGGGCCAGGGTGCTTGAAATTTTTGCTACTCTGCATCGTTATATTCTTCCGATTCATTCGTCGGCATGCTCTCGTGACTGTAGCCATGAAATTGCTCCCAGAGTTAAACAGTTCATTTCCTCTACCTCTACAGTTTGTTCCTTTCTTAACTCTGCAGAATTCCAATCAAAACAGATGAAAGAAGTTATGTATGGTATCTCCAGAACTGTCATCCATACTTTGTCCTGCCTTGTTCATTATCTCCATCTGTCGCACTACCACCGCGATCTCGTATCTTGTTGTTCTATCGAGGTTGACACGTTTCAACTTCCGTCTGGTCTCTGCACAACTCAGTTTACTTTTCTTTCTATGTCCTCTGTTAGAGGATGGTTCTCCATCCAAAATGTTACTCATTTGATTATGTGATCATGATGCGGGGGTATGGTATGGGGTACTACAGAACAGCAGAGGAACATCTACTTATCCACGATTAACCATTCGGACTCTGATCCTGATTCGTCTGTGGGCGAGATCTTTGCCCATCCGTCGTCGCCGACTCGGTCGACTCCCCCGGACGCACCCCGTTTCCCGACGCCGTGCCGGAGGGAGGTGAGTGTGGCCCGTCCGTACCGCGCCAGTTAACAACAGCCTGATGTCGCGAGCGCATGTCTTCGTAAAAGTCCATCGCTTCATTCATCTTGTTAGCCTGCGTCTGTTTGTCATCGAGCCAGCGCTGGAGGAGTTTGGCGTTGTCCTTTGTGAGGGTCTGATTACGCTCCTCGATCTGGCCGAGCTCAAGCTGAAGCGTGTTGATCTCATCGTGAAGAACCTATCAAAGTGACATCATGGATCACGTTGGAGACGGGGGCTTAGGAGCTTACTTGTGCTGTGCGATCCTTCTCCATCATCAGCTCATTGTGTTGGTCGACCTTTCTTCGTAGACGGTCGATTTCGTCTCGTGATTTACGGAGGTTCTCTGATTCGATGCGAGAAAGCTCCTCTTTTTCGCGGAGAGTCTCGTTCATTGCGAGAAGGCGCTGGGCGTTCTGGCCTTGTGTCTTGTACACTGAGGCGAGTTCGTCCCGGAGGGAAGATATCTGAGACTCGAGGGATGCCATGTAGGCTGCGCGCACGGGGTTCCTACACGGACGAGGATGTAGGTGAGTGAGGGTGTAAGAGAGGGATGACGTACTCTTCTCCGGACGCGGTGCCGGGTATGTATACTGTTGAGCTGGATGGATTGGCGCGAACGGAACCCACAGCCTTGAGGAGGGACGCATTGCGCTCTTTGAGGAGTTTGGTCTGCTGTGCTAGTCTGCGGTCTGCTTGGATGAGTGGGGAGACGAGGAAGAGGAATTGAATACGGACATTGTTCAATGATCGATGCGAACGCGTTCTGCTTGACATTGCGTTCTGCGAGACGCAGACGTATCTGCTCTTGCCAGGAGGGCTCTGCCATCGTTCGTTGAGAAATAAGCACGATTAGGGTTAGGGTTAGGATATCTGTAGACCGGCAACTTGCGAGTAATATTCCCACGGTAAGTAGCGTTTTCGACTTTGGACTCGTCCAAGCTTATTCCCTCCTTCAACAATGGGCGTCGTGAATAGTTGCTGCGAGTCCTGCTGTGCGTCTCCCGTCCATCTCTCTCGCACTTCCTAGCTCACAAATCCCCTCTCCCAGTCCGTTCACGTAGATCCCAGCAATACGAACCCCTCCTTTTAGAAAACGAACGTGAAGCAGTCGCTGACCTCCTCCAATATCTCGAGAGTATGCTCTCGATCCATTCATCTTCCCTTAATTCCTAAATTCCCATCTCCCAGATCGCACGACCACCAATTTCTTCCAGGGATCTCCCCTCACCGCCCTAACAACACTCTCTTTCTCTGACAATGTTGACCTCCAACGTAGTGCCGCACTCGCATTTGCCGAGATAACAGAGAAGGAAGTCCGTCCCGTCGGTCGCGACACACTCGATCCTATTCTCTTCCTTCTCTCCAGTCAAGACACCGAGGTTCAACGTGCTGCCAGTGCTGCTCTCGGTAATTTGGCAGTAAACAGTATGTTCCGCTCGTGTTTCTTGCACCATACCCATGTGGATCATTTACCTCCAGCTGACAACAAGCTCCTCATTGTCAAACTCGGCGGCCTCGAACCCCTCATCAGACAGATGCTCAGTCCAAACGTAGAAGTCCAATGCAACGCTGTTGGCTGCGTAACAAATCTTGCAACACATGGTGTGTATATGCGCCATGGCAATGTCTTTGATGGATAGTCTCACTTCCCATCCTCATTCCCCTCCACGTGTAGACGACAACAAGACAAAGATCGCAAAGTCCGGCGCTCTCGTCCCGCTCACTCGCCTTGCACGCTCCAAAGACATGCGAGTTCAACGCAATGCCACCGGTGCTCTCCTCAACATGACGCATTCGGGTACGTGATCTATCCGACAACAGTTCTACCACCCAGCCATGCTGAGGTTCCTCGTGTAGACGAGAATCGGCAGCAGCTCGTCAATGCAGGTGCTATCCCTGTATTGGTCAGTCTTTTAAACTCGATGGACACGGACGTACAATATTACTGCACTACTGCACTCAGCAATATCGCCGTCGATGGCACGAACCGCAAGAAACTTGCTCAAACCGAGCCTAAACTAGTTACGAGTCTCGTTGCACTTATGGATAGTCCCTCTCTCAAGGTGCAATGCCAAGCTGCGTTGGCGCTCCGGAATCTTGCTAGCGATGGTAATTCCACATCCTGCGTATCCCACGCCTCCACTGATCCTCGAGCTTTGTTGCAGAGAAATACCAGCTGGAGATAGTAAAAGCTGATGGTCTCAATTCCCTTTTACGCCTTCTGCAATCAACCTACCTCCCCCTCATCCTGTCGTCTGCTGCCTGTGTCCGCAATGTCTCGATCCATCCACAAAACGAATCACCCATCATCGAATCTGGTTTTCTTCAACCTCTGATTAACCTCCTTTCGTTCAAAGACAACGAAGAAGTTCAATGTCACGCCATCTCTACGCTTCGTAATCTCGCTGCTAGTTCAGAGAAGAACAAGTTGGCGATTGTCAAGGCTGGGGCTGTACAATCTATCAAGGAACTCGTTCTCGAAGTACCGATGAACGTACAGAGCGAGATGACGGCGTGCGTTGCTGTTTTGGCCTTGAGTGGTAGGCGATGTCTCGACGACGAGACGATAAAAGTTGACTTTCTGTAGATGAACTCAAGGGTCAACTTTTGGAGATGGGCATATGCGAAGTCCTCATTCCTCTTACGAATTCTCCTAGTTCCGAGGTGCAGGGCAATAGCGCTGCGGCTCTCGGCAACCTGTCCTCCAAGGGTATGTTCACCATGCGTCATTGAAGTATGTCTTATGACTTTTTTTTTTCCAGATGGGCGGACGGCCACAGACGACTACTCGGCATTTAACGATGTCTGGGACAAACCCGATGGCGGAATGCATCGATACCTTTATAACTTCCTGACAAGCCCTGACGCGACGTTCCAACACATTGCTGTATGGACAATTGTGCAGTTGCTAGAGTCTGGAGGTATGGCATTGGTTCATTTCGGATCACGTTGACTGACCATTCTCTCTAGATCCGCAATTGATCAGCAACATACGGAATTCTGGTCTGTTGAACCCTCCCATCCGCCAGCTTGCATCGTCACGGACGCCAACACCCACCTCCTCTATCGGTACACCTCGCTCACATCATTCTGCTTCGCAATCGTACGCCGATACAGAGGCAGGTGAGGGGCAGGGGGAGATACAGTTGCTTGCGAGACGCATCCTCGAGTTTGTAGACGGTGACATCATCGATGGTGGTCTACCGCGAAGTGCAGCTGGTTCGCACGTTGGAGGGTCGTCACTAGGGAGCTCGAATGGCAGGGAACATGAAGAGCTCAGGAGAAGTGTGCGAGAAGCATTCTCCGGATCGCACCACTGAAGGAAATTCGGAGCCAGTGCGTAGGTTACAAACGTGATCATCATTCGCGGCTTCCCTTTTTTCCTCATGTGTTTGGGGCCATCTACCTAGCCTGTTGTTATATTTTATGGTGTTTGCACGGGTAGTTTTTCTTGATATTAATTACCAATAGGACTTTTTCCACCGGTTCCGCTTCTCTTCAATTGTTGTCCACAAGCGAGACAATGCACAATAGCAATCGTCGTCGTCGAGTCGGTGGGTCTTTAAATAACAACACGTAGCAATCCCTTTCTTCCCTCTCATTCACTTGGTTGGACAGCTGGCACGGCGATCATATCGGCCAGCTGGACCACCCGCTGCCTCGTGTTCTCCCTCGCCGCGCGACTTCCGCTCACTTGGCTTTCCTTCCTTGACCACCATCTCCCAGGCCGCGTTGAAGGGCATTGCCTTGCCCGTCTTAGATAAGGATTTTAGTGCGTTGTCTTCCTCCTTCGTCTCTCGCTATCATTCCGTCGTCCTTGAAACGAGCTCCGAGTGTTCCTTCTCCTAGTCCTCTCGGGTTTCCTTCTCCATTTACTCCCAGGCTAGCAGCCTCTGGGGCTCCCTGTTATTTCCGTGCACCGTATCCCGTGATACTAATCTTAATCCTAGGAGTCGTAGACGACTTCTTTTTGTCCACTATTAGGCGATCGTGGAGCCCAAGGCTACGCCGAGGTTGTCTCCCATTTATCGGGTTTCGTTGACCGGACCCTACGAGCCGCAGCCACTTCTTTTCGGATTCTCAACCTCATTCGCCTTCTGTACACTCCGTCTCCTTCCCCTGCCTTTCCGTCCCTTTGGCGACTGCGCTAGTGTCCCGCACGACGCCCATCTCAGCTCGATCAAACACTTTTCACCACATTGCTCTCAAAAGTTACCCTGCAGAAACGATGCACGTATCCGTGTTTCTCACTCTTACGCTCTCCTCCACTTTCACCCTCTTTCCATCACTCACGACTGCCCGCAACTCCTTCTTATCTCATGCACACAAGGTTGCCATTAAGCACAGTTCCAGTTTAGCACGCGATCTTCGCATAGCTTTCGGTGGTGTCCTCGTTGCGCAGCCTGGTTCTCCGCCGACCCAGAATGTGTACTGTGTCTCAAGTGGTGGTGGTGGCGTCATCGTGTCCAGTGGAAACGGGAGCTCTTCCTCTCTGAACGCCACGTCTACAACAAGCGGTTCTCAACCCGCCACTACTTCTGTCCCATCTTCACCTTGGAAACCAATCGCTACATATTCAGGCTCCACTTTCTTCGATGGCTGGACCTTTTTCACCGGTGCCGATCCGACTAATGGAAGCGTCCAATACGTGAATCAAGGCACAGCTCAAAGTGCTGGACTCGTCGAAATCAGTAAGGCCGGGAATGCGGTGATGAGGGTGGAGACAACACCTACCGTGCAGAACAATAGACAGAGCGTGAGGATTACCACAAATTTGACGTTCACGGAGGGATTGGTGATTCTGGATGCCGTGCATATGCCCACGGGGTGTGGGACGTGGCCTGGTGGATATTACTTCTTTTGCTTTCATAAATTGCACTGCAACTAATACTCGACTGTGTATTACAGCGTTCTGGACGAACGGACCCAATTGGCCTAATGACGGCGAGATTGATATCGTGGAAGGTGTCAATAACTACACGGATAACCAAGCTACGATCCACACCGGTGTTGGGTGCAGCATCTCTACCTCCAATTCGACTCTGCTAGACATCACAGGCACGGTTGTAGGAGGGACCGATTGTTCTGCTGCGCAGTCAAACAATGCAGGATGTGGCATGCGCTCCCCTAACACTACTAGCTTTGGTAGCGGCTTCAACTCGGTCGGCGGTGGTGTTTATGCTAGTGAGTGGGTTGCACACGCCTGGTGGGGGATGCTAATGACTTCGGGACAGTGTATTGGGTTAACAACGTGGGCATTAAAGTATGGTATTTTCAGAGGGGTTCGATACCCAACGATATCACAGCTGGCGCACCACAACCGCAAAACTGGCCCACCCCCATGGCATTCTGGGCTAACTCGAGTCTTTGTAATATCTCCAACATGTTTAAGGACCACAGCGCGATATTCGATACTACGCTTTGGTAAGTGCATCGTCTTTTCAGCGGAAGGGAATATCGTGATGAACAGCGTGCAGCGGTGATTGGGCCGAAGGTGTCTGGGGTGGCACTGGTGTACCCGGACAATCAGTCAGTTGTCAGCAGCAAACTGGATTTGCGACATGCGCACAGTTCGTACAAGCGAGCGGCGCATCATTCAATGAAGCTTGTGAGTCGTCTACCTTGGCTTATATTTCGACACTTAGCAGATCACTGGACAGACTGGGAAGTATCAAGCGTCAAGATATACCAAGATACCTCTTCCTCATGATTGTGACATGTTCTTTCAGATGAGATTAGATGTTGTCATGCACGAATAGAAGAACACGCTCGTTGAACGGTGTACTTGTAGAAATCGGATGTATTAATTGCATTATTATTATTTGAACATTTTTCTGCTCTCTCCAGCAAGCGAATGATTACTATAGAATATGGGGATTGCATTCTGGCCAAAGGGAACATGCCACTTCGTATTTTGGCCTGATGAAAAGTGGATATTTCGCTTGCAAATGATTCACACCGGTGTGTCAGAGTCCCAACTTGAAAACATCGTTGGAAGGTGCTATCCAAGCAGTCACCTGTACAAGATACACTCCCGCAGGTTGAATAGGTCACATTCCAATTTACGATCTCCCACCCTTCTTCTTCTTATTTACCACTTTGAACCCCCACTCCTGTTGCACGGGCTTTGGTTGTGTCTTCACCACATCAGCAATGGACACTGGTTTACTGCTCGGACCCGAAGCACCTACGGTCCCACGTCGAGTCGCGGCATCAGCCTTTCGCTTGTTGACGTATTCTGATGCAAAACGACGGCCGTCGAGGGTCGTACTATTTGCATAGATGAGATCAGAGATGATCTCGATAGTCGACTGATCAGGGTCAAGAGGAAAAGAGAGCAGCATTGACGTTATTTCTTCCACTGGTTTGATCGAGACATAAGACGCCACGTGTCACCTGAAATGGGTCTCGTCCACTTACAATTGACTGAGCTATTCAACCCTTTGAGCGATTCGCCCAGCCACTTTAAAAAGTCATGGGATGGTGTGATGGGGAAATCCTCAACGCGCGGGGTTGCCACTTTCACGGTTGTAGTCACTGTCTGACGGGTTACCGTACCATTGGGGCGTAGCGTCGCTGTGGGTGTGGGGTTGTTTGCAGAGGTGTTTACTGCTGGGCGAGGCGTATTCGTTGCAGGAGGGGTGGCTTTGCCGTTGGCACCCACGGTCGTCCAAAAGCCACCCGTGGCTTGCGCGCTAGGCACAACCTACGAAGTATCAGCAAGCGTTCCGAGGTAATAAGACCATCGGTATACCTTGACAGTGGTCTCTGCGTACGCCCGACGTGCAGCTGCAGACGCCACGCTCTCTTTCACGGCTAGCTTCTTCCTCCTCTCCTCTTCCTCCTGAATCTCCTTCATGGTCTTCTTGGCTGTAGGTATAGGGGTTGCGTTCGTCCATACTGGGGCTGCGGGCGTCGCGGATGTGGAGCTGATTGTCGATGTTTCCTTGGGTGGGATCAGACGAGCACCCGCTTGTGATGTAGGCAAACCCCAGGAAGATGTGAATGGTTGACTCTCCTCGGGAACAGAATTGCCACTAGTAGCAGCGTTCGCACGGGCGAGGCGTTCTCGCTCCTTCTCAGCAGCCTTACGCGCCTCAGTCTTCCTTACTTCCGCTTCTTGAATCTCCCTTAAGCTCATCGTCACACTGGTCCCCTTCTGTTTCTTGGAGTCATCTTCGACAGCCCAGACAGGCTTTGGTTGAGTAACCGGAAGCGCAGGGGCAGGGGGTTGATCTCTGATTACAGTTGGAGTGGGTGGAGGTGCTACCTTGGACGCAGGAACCTGAACATCGCGCGTCGTCGACTTGCGTCTTGCCTTCTGTGCTGTTGGACCTTGTGTACCCGTAGGGGCAGAAGTGATTGCTGGTGTGACAGACTGAGAGGTGATAGTTGTTACACTGGCTGACACAGGATTTATTGACTCGTTCTGTGCCAGTTCAGTGTTGGGTGGAAGAGGAACAGCATCCTCCATGGGAGAAACGACAACGTCATCTGCTCCCTCCTCTTCCTCCTGTTGCAGCTTGTTATGTTGTCCAAGGTTGCTAAAGGTAAGACTGTTAGGACCGGGCATTTCCCTCCAACCGTCGTCTACAACCGGCAATGAGGCCATCAACCAGGGCGAAGGGTCAACTGGCTGCGCCGGTTGAGGTGTTATCCGTTCTGATGCCTGGGGTCGAGCGGGTGGTACGACGGGTGAAGGAGCGGCAGGAGGTTCGAAGGGCCTGGTACGTGCAGTCCACGGTGAGGCACTGTTCGGTTGTACAGCAGAAGTCGGCGTCTGAGTGACATTGGGAGCTTCTGAGGTCTGTGGTAATAGATCCCCAAACGGTGAAACGGACTGGCGGTGCTGTGATGCTGTATGGGGAACAGAGGGAGACATCGAGAACTGCGTTGGTGCGCCAAACTGGGAGCCAAGACCGTTCACCATATTACTGTTGAACGACATCCCATTGATATCAGATGGCTGACGTGTAACTGGGGAGTCATGATGATTACTGAGACTGCCCATACCGCTGTACGTTGTGTCGCCAAAATGCTCCTGGTTAATGCTGTGGACGTGATTGCCAGGTAAGGGGTTCCCTAGGACGCCAGATCCTATGCCGTTAAACCCATTGGAATATGGATGCCGTTCATTGTCATTAAAACCCTGACTGATTTGCCCTGGCCCAGCTGACCAAGGGGAATTATCACCACCTCCACTGTAAGTATTAGAAGTGTCAATGGTGGGCGCCATTCCTAGAGGATTGTTATTGAGGGCTCGTGCATCTGTAATTGAATCTTGAAAAGCTGCTCGCCCTCCAAGGGTACGACCTCCAAAGTTGGGATCGCTCGAGTACACGTTGCTTCCTGCTCTACCACCATATGCAGACGGATCGGGAGAGCCGTTTCCAAACCTACCGCCACCGAGGGACGATGAAGGTGATTCGGTAGGAGAGGAGCCATTCAGGTATGAATCTAAAGTAGTTCGTAAGGTCTGAGTTGGAACAGGCTGGTATCCATTAAACATGTTTTGTTCGTGGACCGGAGAGTAACTCTTCGGGGACTCTGCGTGAATAGCAAGGCCCGGTGGACCGTTGGAGATCTGGGAGAGGAAGATCTTTCCTCCGGCTGCGCGCCCCTCGAGTATTCCAACAGCAATCCAATCCGTGTCGATGTGAGTGCGCTTCATGAGCAGGTCGGGGGTGAAGTAGCCTTCATCAAACCATTTCTGCATCAGATCAGCTCGGAAGGGACCTATATTTTATTCAATCCATCACGGTACGATTACTTGACCTCAAGGTATACTCACCTTGCACCTGACCTTGAGGATCCAGATATGACCATTCAATACTTGCAGGATCAGTCAAACCCGGAGGGGGGCCAGATGGGAGAGGATTTATCGTAGGTAGGACTCGTGGATTTGAATTGGGTTGATTCTGCGCTTCCAAACTCATACTCGCCATACTCTGGCCAACTCCATCGAACCCCGACGAAGAGACTTGGCCGTCCTGCATCGCGTCTGGTGGAGACACACCAAGACCAGGAGAAGAGGATTGATCCACAACGACGGTCGGATCGCTATCGTGAGCATTGGCTGAGTGATGTCCCGCAGTTTCCTCCTCTTCCTTGATCTCTGAACGTCGAGCATCCTCTTCCTTCCCTTCTCCTCGTGCTGGCATACCACCACCAGCTCCGGTCACACCCGCAGAAGGCCGTTTCCTTGACCAAGAATCACCGCTGTTAAGAACTCCATCAAAACCAGAGCCAAAAGCGCCCATCCTATTGCGAGGCGAAGGAAGCGCGTCTCGAGGTGATGTTAATGTACCACCTTGGGTATTCGAAAGAGATAGTTTACGAGGCAGAGCAAGTGGAGGTTGATCTTTGGAGAGTAAATGCCAGCGATAAAAGAGTAACAAATTGCTCGGATTCACCTGTGCTGTCTCTCCTCCTTCCCAGAAAAGGGCCGTAACGCATGGTATTATTTGTTGCAGAGTTTGGATGGCTCAACCGTTGTCTATCGGACGGCAAAGACAACGTGTTCATTAGATCCGTTGACTGGCGCCGACGAAGTTCGGAATTAAGAGGCCCAGTGAAAAGCTAGATGCCTCGTGTGAGTGAACGAGTCATAAGACACAATGCAGGAACATTGTCGGACCTTCTTTTCCGTCTCGCTCATTTCACGGAGACCAGCTGGCTCGTTGCCCACGTCACGGACGATGCCCTCCCAGCGTTCCACTTCGAGATTAAGACCACCCTTTCCGCCGCCCTCTTTATAGATTCTAAGCATTTCGTCTTTGGTATACCTGAATGGACGAGATTCGTCGCGCTTGTCAAGTTCCTGGGTTACCGGAGTGACGAGAGCAGAGTAGGTAGATGCGCTGAACTGCTGAGTGGCCGATGCGGCCTGTGGTGGCGGAGAGGGCGGGGGCGGCTGGCGGGCTGGCGTTTGGGGCTTTGCACGCATCCACTCTGGACCAAAGTGCATAGTTGTAGTGGCCATTTTAAAGATGTTTGATCTGGTGTTGGGTGTTGTACTCAAAGAGTGATTTTAGAAAATCCACTTGTGCAAAACGCGCGTTTAATTACACTATCCCATACCCCCGACGTCAATTTAGGGCAGGCGATCCCCGCTCTCCCAGCCACTCATTCTCCATTAATTCGCCATCGATGCACCGGCAGCGCTGCCACATCCTCGGTTAACATGTCACCTACACACCACAGCGACTCACCTTGTAGCTTGCGCGCCGTCGGGACAATGTATCCAACCAGAAAGAGCACCCCGAAAATCATGCAAATCACCGAGATATAATAGTACCCGTCCTGCTCCGTCACACATTCTCCATTGATGTCAGCACAGAGCTCTTTCCCTCGTTCCGATACACATTCAGCAGCTGAATTGCACGTCAGCCTCTCGTACTGTGTCGCAATCCGCCATACCTTTCACGAGTAGCTCTGTGTCTGCATCCTTGACTCTGCAGTATGCCTCGCTGAAGTAATCCACACCTTGCGAACGGTCAGCCAGAGGCCATCTATAGTGGTACACCAACCTTTTAGAACAAAATACTTTGGCCAAGTACCTCCCAGATTCGTGAACGTATTGAGCAGCTGTACAGATCAAAACTCCTGTGGAAGCTGCAGAAAAGCCGTCATGCTCACCGTCATGTAGGTCCCTCCAATCAGAGGGTCGGATATCCTCGTGTGGAAGGCCGAGATGCCTACGAATTGAACGGTACTGGTTGATTGATAAGAAGAAGAAGAAAACTCTGCGATGACGGGGCACTCACGATGAAAATCCCTGCAGAACGGTATGTATTACCAGGTATGTGAAGAACCCATAAGATAGCGGTGGTGTTGGAAACCAATAAACAATGAACGTGGATATCAAGGCAAAAACAAGCCGTGGCCAAAATGCCAATATCCAGGGGCGTAATGGCTTATCGCCACTTGACCATTTAGCGGCGAGCCAGCCACCAAGGATTTGAAACGGAAAGTCTATGAGGACCACAATGGCGAGGTCTTCACGGCCCAATCCCTTTTCGATCATCTTCAGACTTGTGACCGACTCATTGGCTTGGAAACCGATTTTGGCAAAGCAATGCATGATGATGAGAGCTTGGACATCTGCAGGGATGACACATAAACGATACCGACCACTTGCAAAATTGCCAATACCTACGTTTTAATTTGCAGATGTCCCAGATGGTCTTGTAAACAGATGAGACGGTCATTTTGGAATCATCAAGCGACTCGGTCCCCTGTAATGGGATGAAAACCCGATACATAGCTATTTGCAATCATACACACCTCCTTCTCGAAAAAGATGAGCCAGAAAGTGACCCCAAAGCACAAGAGGCCGCAGCACTGTAGGTACGTGCTCATGGTCAAACGCGGTATTCCCCATTTTTGACTGGGAGGGACGTGAGCGCACACCATACCAGAGAAAACGTAACGTACGAGAATGTCTCGCTGTTGAAGGCGAGGAATACTGTGAAAGATGCAAAAAAGCCTGTATTTAAACCGATTGTCTGGCAAGTGGATGCGAAAGACAGGTTTTCTTGTGATAAAAGAGTCAAAGCCCAGCCGTCTACAGCAATGTCTATCACAGAGGAACGTGTCAACCAACTGGTCGCGAAGGGCAAAGATACATACCTTGCGTTGCGGAGAAGAAGACGAGGGAGGTAAATACAAACGTCAATTCGTATACGTTATCTGCCGGCTGAGAATTCGGTTCAGGTTAAAACAAAACAAAACAGAAATAATGAACGAACATGCTCAAATAGTCTCTCCGCGTTTCTTGAAATATAGAGCATCATGGAACCGATTATGAGTTGCATCGGAATGATCCATGATTTGCGCCGACCGACGGAGGAAAAGAATGTAGAGTCGACGATGGGCGACCATAGCAATTTGAGAGAATACGGATAATTGGAGAGGGCAAACACTCCGAGCTGGGAATAAGATAGGTGTTCTCGTAGAATGAACGGTACGGAGCCTCGAATACTGAGGAGTTAGATGATGGATTGAGAGGGAGGGGTGTGCATACCGAGCGCAAGGCCCAACTACGAGTATCAGGATGAGCGTGGCTTTGCCAGAGACGCGTGTTACTCACCGGAACTCCTTGAATGAGGTCTGAGAGGGGTGAGCTACAGAAGAGAGATGATGGGAAGGAGTGGACGGACAAAGAACGATGAGCAATGTCATTGCTTTTCTGTCTCTGACGGAAAGGGTTTTTGTTTTTTCGTGGACACCGCCCAACGACACTCCATCGTCGTGTGTCGGGTCGTGCTCTTGGGACAAGAGAGACAGCTGCACCTCCTCGTCGCGTTCGCCTGCATCTGAAGCTCTTCTCGAGTGCCGTATTGGCATGGTCGGGGCACGCGGGGAAATGCGAATGCTATCCAAAGAGGACGCGATCGGTTTCTTGCGGTGAGTGTGCATGTCTGTCTGATCTTCCACGTTAAGGTTGGGCCGGTGGCGGAGGCTGGGGAGATGAGGCTTCGCAGGTGACTCTTGACGACGGTGAGTTGACATGCCTGTACACTATCGGTGTTGACTTGATGTCTGTCTGTGACGCGCAAAACTCCCAAAGGAAGTTATGAGTCCACACGAGAAGAATCTCAATGACTGGATGAACGACAGTAGCTACAGTTTTATATACTCCAAGGGCCGACCTGGTCCCGGGTCACTGGTTAGACAGCTGCCTCCCGTAAATCGAGAGTCGAGCCCATCTGGTAGTAATATGTGGTCCTGCCAGTGCGGCCTGTCCACGTGCACGTCACTCATCCACATGCAATAATGAACGGGTATAAGACCTCCCGCCTGGATCGTAGTCCAATGCATCGATATACCCCCCACACAAGGCTCAAATGGTGTCGACACTTCATCTCGCGCTCGCCTTGGGCCTTGTGTATCTTTTACGCTTCATCTACCTCAGAATCTCCACCATGCTCGTCTTGTGGCATGTCCCTGGCCCAAAACCTCGCTCATGGCTGTGGGGGGAGGAGCAGATCCTCTACCATGACTCGCCCGGCACGCACTATGTAGAGTGGCATCATAAGTTCGGTAAAGTTGTGCGGTTTTCCGGTGCATTTGGGGTTCGTTTTCCTGTGACATCGAGTCCACCTTACTGAGATAGTCCTCCAAAGCACCAGATCCTGTCCATCACTGACTCTCGCGCCATCAGTTATATCGTGGGGGAAGGAACGTATCAGTTCCCTAAGCCCAGTGGCGTAAGAACATGGTTCCGATTACTGCTCGGTAAAGGCATTCTTTGGGTGGAAGGTGATATGATTCCGTATCATGACTTGGTCCATCCTGACCTTCTTTCCATAGGGAAAGAAGCGCATGAAAGACAGCGCAGGACCGTTGCACCTGCATTGAGGTAACTCGATCTCAGAATGACACGATGGATTCCATTTGGACTTGACTAATATCTCAGCACTCAATCTGTGAGACACTTGACGGCACTGTTTTATGAGAATGCCACAAAGGTGAGTTCAACCAATTCGATACATAGACAAAGTCTGACTTTTACTGGAGATGGCCATCCAATGGCAAAAGATTTTTGATGACTCTCAAACTGCCGAAGTCACAATCGAAATCACGAATTGGGCCGGTCGATTTGCGTATGTACGCCAATTAAGTGATCGACAGCGTGCTCATACGTATCTGAATAGGCTTGATACCATCGGGCGAGCTGCATTCTCGCACGACTTCGACTGCCTAAACGGTCAACTGCATGCCCTGGTAAATGTTCTAGATAGCCTGACGAACCATGAGAAGACGCAATGGACGTTCTATATGCGTGCCCTCTTTTGGTTGATCCCATGGATCCTATACTTCGGTAAGAAAGGTCACCTCATCCGCAAGACTCGCAAGGAGCTTGGTGAACTGGCTATGTTCATCTTGAACGACGCAAAAATTAGCAACGACCCAGATAGCAAGTCATTGATGTCCTTAATGCGTACGCTCAAAGCTGTTATTTCTGGGCCCGGGCTAACCAACAATCAGTGAGAGAAGATAGATCATCTATGACTCCCTATTTAGATGATGAACAAGTGGCAGCACAAATGCGGACAATCATCTCTGCGGGCTACGAGCCCGTGTCCGCGACGATCACTGTAAGCAGTACCTGTCACCGGAGTGACGTCTCTGCAACCTGACCATTGGCAGTGGCTCCTTTACGAGTTGGCCATAGATCCCGAAAGACAAGAAGCTATTCGGAATGAAGTGTCAATCGCATGCGATCCATCATACGACGCATTGAATAACGATTTCCCACTACTGCACGCGTTCTTCATGGAAACATTACGCATGCACCCCCCCGTGTTGGAGAACCACCATCAGGTACCCCAATTTATATTCTGTCCCTTGTCATGACTAAAAGTGATCCCATAGGCTTCCGAAACCACTATCGTTCCCTTATCTGAGCCCCTACCTGGTACCACTGACCCTCACCTCATTATACCAAAGGGGACCGTCTTGTCCATGCCAGTCAATGTGATTCAGAAGGATAAGTCCACATGGGGATCCGACGCCGATGTTTTCCGCCCAGAGCGATGGCTGCAACGCAATACCCGAAACAATCGCGACCTGTTCGCGTTCAGCCTCGGGTGAGGGGACTAATTCGGGCACTTGTCATCTCGTTGATCATGGTTCCAGTCCGCGAGGTTGTTTGGGCAGGAACTTCGCAGCTGCTGAAATTAAAGTGAGTACAGAGGCAGAATCTTTGTAGCGTAAGTTGAGACCACCCCACATAGGCCCTGACGGTTGTTCTCTTGCGTCACTTTTCATTTACATGCCAGTGCGACATAGAGAGTTTCCAGTCGTTTGTCATCCGGCCCAGGATCGTAGGAGAGGGACCAAGTTCCCTCCCCCTTCTTGTCCGAAGAATCTTGGACTGAGTTTGTATTCAGTCTAGTTTAAGTAACAACGTTACTTGTAGAATAAATAAGCCTCCAAGATGACGCACTTAGATCTAGTGCTTGTGCATTGCCAGCCAAAGAAAAGCACTGTGAGTGCATAGGACAGCAAGGAAACGAACTGTTCCGCTGTTCAAATGCCACCTGGGCTTCAGTGTATCTGTTTGTGAGGGATATTCGCGGATGGAGATGTCTACTAGTAGTGTAATGGGAACTCTGGAACAAATGATTTGGTGCTAAATTTGAAGTTTGATGACCACGAAGATCCATGTCGAGCAAAAGCAAGCTGAATGTTTCATGTGTAGTATACAGCAGGTCAAGCTCTTACCAGGCGAGATATATTCGCATTTCGATTTCAGTACCCACTCAAAGCTTGTGTCAGAATTGTTCACGAACTCAGATCTTTGCTCATGCACATCGATATTGGACTACAAAACCACTACGGTCAAGCAAACAATGTCAAGACAGAATAAATATGCGTCGAATATGTATATGTAGCGTACATTCAATCCTTTTTCTGCTTTTTAGATCTGGGCTTTTCCAAATCAATCTCCTCAGCTTCGTCGTCATCGTCGTCACTCTCCTCGTCCTCGGAATCAATTTCGTCTGAAGGAACATTCCCGAGGAAGTAGTCGGTAGCTTCAACGAAGACTTCGTTGGCAATGGTAGTTCCAATCTAAACACAAATGAACCCTGTCACACGCATGTTTCGTAAGTCAACTTACATCGAATGGATCCGAGGCAATTTCGAAGAAGTTGAAGAAACTGCCAGCTTCAGCAGGCACGTCGGATTCTTCTACGTCTTCTTCCTCAACACGAGGGTGCAGTTTTGTCAGCGCGTTCTCAGGATCTTTCCAGTTGATTTTGATAGCCTGAGTAAAAATGATGAGAAAGTTCTCAGAGTACGCGTGGCCAGTATGCATACCAAAGGCTTTACATCACGAGCCCACACGAAAGCAAGCATTGAAGGTGTCAAGCCATCCTCGTCGGGCTGCTCACCAGCAGCCTCGGTCGGTGGAACATACTTGTACTCTTTTTTCAGGATAGAGTCGGTGAAGTATGGGTTTGATTTGAAATGCTACGTTGCGAGTGAGTACTATGACACAGAACGCGACAGAAAACTCACAAACTCAATGGTGAAGCATCTTGGCTCGTTAGGATCGCGTGCCACCCACAGATCTTCCAAGTAACTCAAGGCAATGCGGTCAATATTATGCTGAGCTTGGAAGCCAATCAAGGGATGGTTCATCAATGCAATAGGCCAGAACTTTGCTACCGCTTTAGCAACTTCGCGTCGTTTTTCGTAGACAGGGCGAAGCGTCTGATGTCCACGACGCTCTGAAGTGAACTCAAATTAGAGTGGGCCCCCAATACTTTCAGCGAAAATGCGACCCACCCAGGAGTAGTTCAGCACGTTCAATTTGCTTTTGGACGTCTTGCAATTTTTGGGCATCCCCGTCGCTGAGCTCAACGCTCTCAAGAGGGTTTTTTTCTATGTCAGTGCCAGGAGAGGCGCGTTTTTTTCCAGACATTCCTATACAGCGAAGAGTGGGATGCTGCAATATAGATGTGGAAGTTTTGGTTATATCCAAACTCCGCTGAAAGCGTTCGGTCACACACCCAAATTAGGTAACAACCTGGGAATGAAACAAGGAGAAACATAGGAGGCCAGTTCCTAGCCTAATCTACCCTTTGCTTGTTTCCCATCTCTATTTCCTCCATCTTGTTCACAGTCAGCGCTCTTTTCCTGGATGTCGGAACTACATTCGTGGAGAAAACTTTCCCCGACAAACCAAATTTCTGGGCGAACGAGCCTTTCAAGCCTTTGCCGTGGTGTGCAGAGCGGAATCCCGGCCCTTCATAGTAAATAATATCCGTTGGTGGTATCAGTCTTGGCCACGAGACATACTCGATGCCGTAAATCATGATGAATGTAATCGCAGAGGCCGCGACAACCAGCCAAAGCATGAAATAGTAGAAGAGAGAGTAGTCTGAACCGAAAGGATCAAAACTTGCGGACTCCGAACTTGTTCACAACTCACCCGAAGTTCTAGGCAATGTGAGGCCAGCACAAATCATGAAGAGTGAAAAAAACATGATGTAAGGAAGCTTAACGTCGATGAGCAGACGGATAGTTTCCAAGACGCAAATGACTCACTGAGCGGATGACTAGTGGCCTGGTGTCTGCCAACAAGGAGATAGCTGTAATCGGATTCTTCCGCGGAGTCCATGCTCCAGTCACAAGGTCGAAGCCATCCTGTCTTGCGCCGTCGAAATAATGGTTTCTGACGTATCGCATTATACTCTTATAACCATCGTCAAGGACACCCATCTTTGTTCGCTTGCTTGTCCTTGTGAAGTCTGTCTTCAAGGCACCAGAGCCAGCATATGCTTTCGAGATCAGATCAGCATGGTCGGCCCACACTGCGGATGTCAGTTGTATATCATCAGGTAATATTTAACGGTAGGACAGACGCTTACACCCGCGAAAATCCCTGCTCAAGGCGTGGAAATCGTCTAGATCCTCACCCTCAGCAAGTACACCAAGCACTTTAAGCTGGTGATTTAGTGTCCACTTTGCTAACGCTGCCTGCACAACGTTCGTGCGGTCCAAGTTGTCCATGCAATTTGTGCGGACAACTCCTCGCTGAGTTTTCACGGGATCAGGTCGGGACATGTCGAGGTGGAAATAGCTAAGGAGACTTGAGCAGGAGGCTTTGTATCAATGAGAGCACCATACCCCTGTCTCAAAAGGTCATCTTGCATTTTTTCAATGAGGATATTGATACGGTCCCAACGCATATTCTTGCATTCGTTGTGGAAATCAAAATACTGATATTTGACGTCTGCCACTTCAGCCTGGAACAAATGCGTAAGCGGTAAAATAGACGCGACTAAGAATAACACACTTGATTAAAGATGCGTTCATATGCATCTTTAACGGGCTGTTCGTACCCCTTTTGGTTGACTAAGTTGACCAAGCTCTGTTCGCCATAGATTGAAACTTGTTCTTGTAGATGACTGCGCAAGGCATCGACCTTTGAAGATGTTGACTCAGTTTTTCATCATCTTCTAAACATTGAGCTACTTACGGTATCTTGAAGGTCCATCACTTGCAAGTCAGGCTTGTACCTCAGCGTATTGACTTCAGCCCAAAATACAGGAATACTCCCTCGAATCTGGGCAAAACTGAGTTGATGCGAAAACTTTTCGACGTTGGAAATGCGGCCTGCTGCTTGTTCTTCGACGAGAAGTATCTGTTCTGTCTCATTGAAGTTTGCAACGTGCCCATCCTGGTCTACGCCCCGGCGGAAGTACCGTGTACCTGCACGATACCGTGACCTCCGGCTGATGAGACACAACTGGATCCGGTGTCCATGGATATAGCCAGTGCGGACATCAAATGCTGGCCATTGAAGTCAATACGAATGTGTGATATGGATACCAGTGAACACCCACTGCCGTATATTATAGGAAGGATGTAGGGACTGAGCTGCTCGTGTTTCGATGTCAGAGATGCCAGAGTAAAAGACAATTGTTTTTCTCACATCTTGTGCAATGTCGGTGTCGATCAACCTTGACTGCAGGAACCTAAAGAGATCGTCAAAGTCTTGCTGAAGGGATAACACGATGCGCGTACTTGTTCCAGAAAAACCTGTCATCCGCCTTGCGAGTTATCAGACGCGAAAATTTTGGTCCAAATCAATTCATTTACCTGTTCCCAAAGAGAACTTTCGTGACTATTCTCCCTCTCGCTCCACTGTGTCTGCAAGCGTGTAGACAAATCCCATCCATAGCTAAACAAGAAGTGGCCGCCGAGCAAATGAGACCGCACGAGTGCCAGCAGATGTCCCTCGACAGGATGTGGTGCATTCTGGGCGGAGATGTCCGGGTTGAGGGGAAGGATATCGAAGTCTGCAGCACGGTATACATCGTATCCCATAAAGCGTGCTCGGTGCTCGCGGCCAGTCAGGATGATGATGTACTCCGCTGTCGTATGATACATGGGCCCTTTTCAAGCAAAAATTAAACATTGGGAACGCACACAGTGCCAAAGAGATCATTCCGAGTATCCCGTACACCGTCTTTTCATACCTCGAAGCAACGGGGGGTGCTGGCGTGTTTGGCGCTGAATATCTCGGGTATCAGCAAGAGCAGTGTGTCTCGCGAGACCAAGAAGCGCTCACGGTTGAGAACTATGTCACCAGTCGACCTGTGTATGGTGAGGGACTGTGCCCCGAGCGGTTCTACGGGAGCGAAGGTGTATGCATCCTGGCCAACGATAAATCTGGACATGTGTGAGGACAGGATGCAGCGCGAGGATGGAGAGGTGTACGGACAGGTTGAGTCTCTGGTATACGGGTTTCATTGGAGGAGTAAGTGGTTGAAACTTGAGCACGTCGTCGCGGTCGACGGTGTGGGTGGATTCGGTTTGGATGCCTCGTTTTCGTCTGAGTCTGAAACGGCCTCCACTTCAGCCATGGTCAAGCTCACCCCAGAGCTACTCGCGCAAGCACCCTCTGCAATAAATCCCGTCAGAGAGCGCCAGCTCGATCTTCGCGGTGAGTCTGCCAAAAAAAATCGTATATCGCACGTCTCGCTGATGCCATCGCAAAGGATACAAAATCCCCACCATCGAAAACTTGGGTGTCACCAAGGCATGTATCGTCTGATCACATCCATCGCGCTCCCCGTGGCCTCATCAGACTTGCACTCCAACTCAGGATCAGCATGATGCCATTGACTTGACGGATAATTCCGTCACCGCACTCGGGAACCTCCCCCTCCTCAAACGTCTACGCACTCTCCTCCTCGCCAACAACCGTGTCTCGTCCATCTCCCCTTCCATTAACCTGTCAGTCCCTAATCTCACCACCCTCGTCCTCACCGCAAACAGCATCTCTGAGCTCGGAGATCTCGAGCCCCTCAAAGAACTAAAAAATCTCAAGTACCTATCCTTGGTTGGGAACCCTGTACGGGAAAAGAAATGGTATCGCGAGTGGCTTGCGTGGAGAATACCATCGCTGAGAGTTCTGGATTTTCAGAGGATCCGGGATAAGGTGCGCCAGAAATCGTTTTCGCACCTGTCCTCGATACAGCTTGAACGCTTCCACACCATGTAGGAGCGGCAGACAGGCAAGTCACTGTTTCTCACTGCAGAGGGTCTACCCACCGCACTCGCAACGACAATATCCACGACCGTTTCAAAACAAAGCACAAAGGTTGCCATCACAATTGACGAGCCTAAGCCAGTACCACTTGCTGGCAAGGCAGGCCGGTTGATGTCAAAGGAGGAAGCAGAGAGAGTCAAGCAGGCCATCGCAAAAGCAACTTCGATCGAGGAGATCAGAAGGCTGGAGAGAAGTCTCAAGGAGGGATACCTGCCGGCCATGGAGGCAGTTGGTGCTTAATGTGTTGTAACCTGTATTTTCTTTGCTTAATATCTTGGACTTCATCACGCGAATTGCCTACAGCATGACACAAGGAGTCACGCCCATGATTCAATGCAAGATAATGGAGATAGTCGGAAGAATCTATTTCAGTAGGTCTCTTCACGAGACAGCTCGTACCTATGCTCCAAGGCACAGTCCGTGAAAAATGAGGGCAATGACCGCGCCAAGGTTTGCCAGAGAGCTGATACCATGAAGTATTCCAAACTTCGTGTTTAAGGCCTTCATTTCATCCGAAACCTGTGCAATAATAAGTGGGCAAAAACCAACTACGCCAAGGTTTGCACTACCATCGTGTTGTCTTGTGCGTTACCTTCAGCCTTTTCAAGTTTGTGGCGTTGCAACATCGTCCTTGACATCGAAGGTTGAGCTTTGAGATGCTACACTGATGCGTCCCCTATACAGAACACGTACTTGCTGGTCATGGGACCAACCACAAACTGGTTCACACCTTGGCACCAGATGACGCTCGCCAGGGCATATACTTGTGCAACGTCGACTATCAAGGGGCTATCGAGCCGGGTCAAGACATTCGGGTGATGGAACACCCAGAGCACCAACAAGGCGGAAGCAATGCAAAGCGAAGTCGTGAAGTAGACGGGGAAGGTCCGGTGTTGAAGAGCACCAAACTGCTGCCTCGCTGATATAAAGATTACATTGAAATCAGACGAGAGTCCAACTGGGGTTGCCCCACGACGTACGGAGAACTCTGTAGGCGATCACACCTAACGGGAACGAATTGTCAATCCTTTGTAGCCCGACGCTGCCAGCCAAGCCTGCAAACTCACCCCCAAAAAACGTCACCCACAGGGCTGGGTTGCCAGACGATCTCCAGTGAGCAAAGATTCGATGTTCTATGAACGCAATACTGGCATCTACACATCCCACACAGCCAACTATAACCCAGGATGTACACCCCTCTAGTGTTGAACAGCCCCCCGAGAGACGAGAGGGCTAGTGTATCTTGCGGCGACATGTCTTGGACTAGGTGGAAGCAGCCTCGAAGGATAGCCAACACTGTGCACACATATGTACTCTCGGAACCCCGCCGGGCCTCCTTTTCTCATCGGCTCTCCGTTGTCAGGGAGTGAAACACGAGCCAATGCCCATAGTCTAGTCCACGTCCCCGTTGGACATTCCAAGTAATACGCACATGCTAGGTATCCAACGCCCCACGTAACTCATCGTTGTGCAGGTTGAACTGTCCAAGCCTGTGCATAAAAAATGTCATGGATTGATGATATATCAGCTCGTCTGCTCCGGTCTAAGAGTGCATCGCCCAATCCCCAAGCATGCCTCCTTGCCTACCCAACCGCCTCCTTGGGCCAGGTCCAATGGCCCGTTCATCACGCGGAGTACCATTCAGGACAAGGTGCTTATCGACCAGCTACGGGGCGATTCGTCAGAATAAGGCACATCCCTGCCAACTAGCATCGCGCACATCATTCAATGTATTTGTTGATTTTGTCAGTGCAGATAGGAAAGCCGTGAGCTGTACATCTTCATATTCCTAGAGAGGCGGTGTCAGATGGTTTCCGGAGCATTCAAATCTAGACATAACGACAGACACGGGCTCATAAGAACTGTGAAGTAAAGCTAGACTAACCGTGTCAAACTCCTCGCGAAAACCCTTGTTCTCACTCGCAGGAAGAGATGCAATCAAAGCTGAAATTGATCGAAGAATTGTGTGATCCTTGGGGACTTGGCCTATAGTATGACCCGTCATTCAGATTGTGGGAATAACCGGCAATCATCGCTCACCTGCGATCACGTTCGTGACGTACTGTACAAGGACTAAAATCCGTTCATGAAGCATCTTGACTGCAGCTCTTTGTGCCTGCAAATGGGATTCCACTGAGCAATATTAGCCTAGTATCGTGAGGCGCTAAGATGCTCAGATACTCACAACTGGTACTCCCCCCTCCACCCTTTGCTGTCCAGTCGACAGCGATGCGCTCTGCTTCTCCTGTTTCGACTTTGTATGGTGCCTCGATAAACACGGATCGCGTCTTCTTGTCTCTGATCTCCACAGAAGGTTCATAAGCCTTGAAAGGAAGGGTTTGACCAGTGATGTCAGAGGAGGTGGATACAGATGAAGAGGGCTGAAGTATAAGGAGCAGCGGCGTAGAGCAGTATCCTGTGAACTGTACAACGAACTATCAACTATTGAGGGACAGAGTATAACAACTGGAGCAGACCTGATCCTGAAGTGCTATATGGCGGGAAGTCGGCGTTGGTGCCACGGTATACCACCCAATGAATTCCAACGAAGGGAACACCTGTTTATCTAGACCGACATGTGAGGCAAAGAACGTTCCATGAAAAGTGACCCACATTGATCCCGTCTTTGGACTAGAAAGCCATGATCGACCATGTCATCACGTCCATTCTCTACTGCCAACTCAAACGTGTTGACGATCTCAACCTCTCGACCATTCTGTGTGCCGAGTAACGCACCAAGCACTATACACAGTCTGCAGTCTGACTACTGGTCAATCAAAGAAGAAAGCTTACCAAATGGTAGATGCGATTTCGTCTGAAGTTTCAATCGCGTGAGGTGCTCAGAAATATTTAGAATTGGGAGGGGATGACTGTATGCATGCTGTGAGGTTTGATACATTGGTGGAGCGTAGTTTCGACGTACAGTAAAAGAGAAAGGCTGGACGTAGTAGTCGCTGGGAGGACGACTGAAAGTTCGTCGATGTCCATTGGAGTCATGTTGGTCTTTGGTAGGTAGATCTAGCTTAAAAGGAAAAGGGATTCACTCAGCTTAGACTAGTACTGGTCTTAAAAGCAGGCCCAAAAGTAATTCCCATTAGCCGACTCGAACGACTGACCTCGTCATTACTAGTGACGCGCTCTACCAACTGAGCTAAACGGGACTTGTTTTTGATCTACGTAAGATAAGTCATTGATGGTTCACGATTTCGTCGAACGCGAAAGGACCTGCCCTGAATTGATTCAGTCGCGTACACTCGCGCCGCCTGCTGTGGCTTGAGTAGCTCACACCATGTCTGGCTTTGATGCCAATCGAATTTTCACTGTCAATGTCCATGATCCATCCTCCGCTTCAACCTCAACGGATACCCCCTCGCAGACGGAAAAACTCCTTCTCGAATTCTTGCTGCAGTACAGAGTGGGCGGTGATTTCATATACAGGTTTGCCTCTCCCTCCTTTTTTGAATCGTATCTCACTGTGCGTCTGATCGTTCCATAGAGACAATCTACGTGGAAATCTTCTTTTGAAGCAGTACCAGCTAGAGATAGACCTCCGTCACCTTAGCTTGTATAACGACGAACTTGCACACGCGATTCAGGATCGACCAGCGGATATTCTTCCCTTGGTGGGTTGTTCTTCATTGCTACATGACCTGCTCTCTTGCTCATGTCTTGCAAAGTTTGAAAATGCGGCCAGCAAAGCAGCCAGATCGATCCTTTTCCCGCTAGCAAGCACGTCTGACGAGCGAGCGGAAGCTGCTCTCCAATCCATACCCAAAATCCAAATAACCATCCGGTCTGGGTTGAGCATGCAACGATTTCGTGACCTCACCGCCGACACGATGAATAAACTAGTTCGTATACCAGGCATCGTCATATCGGCCTCCGTCCTCTCCTCTAGATCCACAAAGCTCCACCTCCAATGCCGTGCGTGCAAATCGACGAAGATCATATATCCCGCTGGTGGTCTTGGTGGTCTCGGTAGTGGTTCTGACAGAGGCCTCCCAAGGGTCTGCGACGCTCCCGAGTTGGATAATCAAAAGAAAGATTGTCCGTTGGATCCCTACATCATTGTTCATTCAAAGTCCAGCTTCGTGGACCAACAAACGTTCAAGCTCCAAGAAGCACCGGATATGGTACCGGTAGGGGAGCTTCCTCGACACATCCTCCTATCAGCCGACAGATATCTTACGGGAAAGGTCGTTCCTGGCTCACGCATTATCGCGACTGGGATCTATTCGACATTCAACTCGGCAAAAAACGTGAGTTTTCGATAGTTTCCTCCTGCCCCTCACGCCACTAAGGTCCAGCCTAGAAATCTGCGGGACCGGCTGCTCTCCGACAGCCATATCTTCGTCTGGTTCACATTGAACTGTCGTCTCCATCTGCAGGCGGTGGAGTCTCAAACCCATTTGGAGTGCAGTTCACTCCTGAAGAAGAGGAGGATTTCGCTGAGATGGCACGAAGCGAAGGTTTCTACGAACGCTTCGCGAAAAGTGTAGGTCCAAGTATTTATGGTTGCCTAGGTCTGTTTCCGTCTTGCAGGACACCAATACATCACTTATGGTATTCAGATATCAAAAAGGCAATTGCTTGCCTCCTCTTCGGAGGCTCGAAGAAAGTATTACCTGACGGGATGCGATTGAGGGGAGATATCAATGTATTGCTACTTGGAGATCCCGGTACAGCTAAAAGTCAGTTACTCAAGTTCGTGGAGAAGGTAGGACCCGCCACCATGTGTCCCAGCTATTGGTTAAAGGTGTCGACAGGTTGCTCCAATCGCTGTATACACCTCGGGCAAGGGCTCAAGTGCAGCAGGTCTGACAGCTTCGGTACAACGTGATGCGGTTTCTGTAAGCCTGCGTGAGAAATACTTTAGATGTTACTGATTCGACTTGGTTAGCGCGAGTTTTACCTCGAAGGGGGTGCGATGGTCCTTGCTGACACTGGTGTAGTGTGCATCGATGAGTTTGATAAGATGCGAGACGAGGATCGTGTTGCCATCCATGAGGCTATGGAACAGCAGACTATATCCATAGCAAAGGCTGGTATCACTACGGTTCTGAACTCCCGGACGAGTGTCCTTGCAGCAGCGAACCCGGTGTGGGGTAGGTACGATGAAGGACGAAGCCCAGGCGAGGTGAGTCTACCGTTCGTTTTGATCTTGGGGGCTTGAGCCTTTTTTTTTTTGCAGAACATCGATTTCCAGACTACCATCTTATCTCGGTTTGACATGATATTCATAGTCAAAGACGAACATAATGAACAGCGTGATCGGGTCCGCTATTCGATCTTTTTCCTCCAGCCATTTTCTGATCCTCCCGAGCAGATGATTGCAAAGCATGTCATGAACATCCATATGAACAGACCAAACCAAAACGGTGAGAACGGCGAGGTTATCGGTGAGATCGACATCGACAAGATGAAGCGATATATTGCATACTGCAAGAGGCATGGTTCGTCTCCTATGTGAGAGCCACTGTTCTCAACGTACCTTGTAGTAAATGTGCTCCTCGCCTATCCCAAGATGCTCAGGAAATGTTAAGCAGCCACTTCGTCAGCCTGCGAAAACAAGTTCAGCAAGTTGAGCGAGACAACGACGAGCGAAGTTCGATACCAATAACCATTCGGTTTGTCCAACGATGATTGATCCTTCGTCGCTAATAATCGCACATCTAGTCAACTAGAAGCCATCATCAGAATATCTGAATCACTGGCCAAGATAACCCTTTCGCCCATCGTGCAAAACCATCATGTTGAAGAAGCGATACGTCTGTTCAAATTCTCGACTATGGATGCGGTGTCGGCAGGTTCTGTTGATGGGATGTCTCGAGGTGAGCTTAACGAAGAGATGAGCCGCATAGAGAAGGAGCTCCGGAGGCGGTTGCCGGTTGGGTGGAGTACGAGCTACCAGAGTCTCGTCAGGGAATTTGTCACACAACAAAGCTACTCAAATCACGCCCTTGAACGCACGTTATACATCCTGGAGAAGAGAGAGATCATTAGGTTCAGCGGACAAAAGAAGGTTGTTCATAGGTGAGTTTGGCGTGATTGGATGGTGGTCTCTTACTCATTTACGCAGAGTCGGGGTATAATGTTCGATGTATGTAGTCATCATCTTTGGTTTGACACGATGATAGTGTTGTAATGATACGGTGTTGTTACATTTGTTCCCGCGTCGTTAGTGGATAGTAGAATATAATTTTACTCTGCATTACCCGCCCGCCTAGCTCAATCGGATAGAGCGTCAGACTCTTAGACTAGGCGATCTGAAGGCTGCGAGTTCGACCCTCGCGGTGGGCTATAAGTTTTACATTGTTGTTTGTTCTTTCACGCTTTTTCCTTTTCTTGTTGTTACCCTCCTGGGCCTCCTCTGTCGAGGTCCCGCCAGTGTGCCGCCGTGGGTTAGCGCACTCACCAAGGTCCGACCCCTGGCATGAATTGACCATAAAAATAGGAGCATGTTTATGAATGTTTCAGCCCCTATACACTGGTTGTCTATGAGTTGTAACAGAGGAACATCGATTAATCGATTACCTTTGAACTCGAAGCGATAGTTATTGATTATCGACTCCAGATCATCCGCAGGACCAATAGTCTAAGAGGAAGTAAAAAAAATTCATAGCCCACCGCGAGGGTCGAACTCGCAGCCTTCAGATCACCGCCTTGCACGACTCGTACAATCGTAAAAGTCTGACGCTCTATCCGATTGAGCTAGGCGGGCGACGATACCGGATGCCGCAGATCGCATATGATTAGCGAGTGTCACGTGATGATGTTCGACATGCACGTGCCTGAGTCTTAGACGCGTCGCGTACCACTTTACCAGCGCGACGTGACCGAAGTGGTACGTTGCATAGTACTGTCATGGTATCGAATAACGAAGAAGACGAGTCGAGGTAAGCAGTGGAAAACCCTCGTTCCAACTCCACCACTCAACTCGACCGTGACTGTCTAAACAGACTGTCGCCCTCCGCCGAAAATAGCCCCACCCTCCAAATCATAGAGATTTCATCTGATTCTGAGGACGACATGTAAGTGACTATCTTCGCATTGAAATATCTTTGTAATGATGCTCTGATCATCTGTAGATTTTGTCAGCCACACCCCAGGTGAGATTTCATCAGACTGCGATCTTCTGCATGAATTCCCATGAACCGACTGCAGCAAGTTCAGATCCACATTGCGAGGAGAAAACAAACATCACGAGTCAGGTCCTATTTGGGAGAACGATGTTATCGAATTGACCGACAGCGAGTCGAGTAACTCCTTGGACCTTCCGGAAATGCTGTCTCCTTTGGTCAAAGGGCCACGAAGAAAAGAGTTCGCGGGCTCGAGGAGACAACGACCACCTTCCGGAAAATTCATGCCTTTGTATGTCGATACAAGTGACGACGGTGAATCTGACAAGGACTGCATTCTCGTATTGTGCGTACTTGGTGGAGTATTGTTCCGATTTGCCCATTTTTGTCTAGGAATGATCCCCCAGGCTCCCGAAGGCCATTTCGAAGCACCCATCCTGCTAAAGGTATTGTCAGGACTTTTCTTCCAACGTACGACGGGAAATTTCACTGAGACCCTCGTTTATTGGTGCAGGTCAAGATGTTGCAAAGGGCAACCCATTGCTCGACTCTCCGAGGAAGGACGCTATTCCTGAGTTCTCTCAGGCTGCACCGAAGACACCTAGCAAAAGACCAGGACATTCAACGCACAAGGCGAAAGAGCAAGCCCGACGACAGAAATATGCCACCGAGCTGTTCGCTGAGCTCAACAAAGATGTTTTTGGTGATCGCCTCCCAAAGAATACTACTCTGGAATGGAGCAAACGCCTGTTGACAACTGCGGGACGAGCACGCTGGCATTGGTGAGTGAACCACGTCTCCAGGAACCCTAGCCGTGTTGACTATTCTTAATTTTTAGCTCGCGTGAGGGCACGCATACCACAAAGATTGAATTGGCATCCAAGATCTTGGATTGTGACGGTGAGCTGGTTGCAGTTTCGGGCGCAACGCGTCGTACTGATAATTTGAATGGGTCATTTAGAACGCATTCGAAATACCCTGTCTCATGAGATGTGCCACTTAGCATGCTGGGTGATTGATAACCACCCTCGCGAAGGACATGGTCAACTTTTCAAATCATGGTTAGCATCATGCCATCCTTGCTGTTTGATTTACTATCGAAAAAAACCATTACCAGGGCGAACAAAGTGATGTACAAGCATCCGGATATCCATATTTTTGTAAGAACTCCACGTTTAGCTCAGAAATACTTGCACTAATTATGTTAGACCCGGCATAACTATGAAATATCATACCCATATGAATGGAGTGAGCTTGTTGCTGTTGTCTTGCTTGGTATCTCCTTTGATCTCACATTCAATTTTTAGAATGCGAGAAGTGCTCAAAGATGTAAGCACGATGATGTTTTATTGGAAGTGTCTGATCAGTTGCTCCTAGCTATGGTAGATACTCTAAATCTATACGGCCAGATGAATGTGGTAAGTCAGAGCACTCGAATATGACATTACTTGTGTGGCTATGATGTTTCACTGGCAGTGTGTGGTGCCTGTAAAGCGGGCAAGCTAATCCCTCTATTTGTCGAAAGAAAGCCAATGACGCCCAAGGTCGGCCGTATGGCCGTAGCCAGGCCTCGAGGTACAGATGAATTATTCTGTCGCACTACAATGCTGAGTGTTGCTGATCCATCATCACAGACTCTCCGCACTCAATGGTTGGGAGTCCAACAAGGAATGGTCCTGTCATACAGCGGACTTCCCCACCTTCGACAAATCTTGATGATAACGATATCCCGGACCTTGTGAATGCCCTCAGAGGCATATCTATCAACAATACAAGGGACTGGTAGATTGATTTATCACAAGCTGTTGAATTTTGAAGAATCTGTTCATGTATTCCTTTCCCAGCTTCTAACTTAATACAGATATATTGACCAGGAAATGTCACTCGAAGGTCAGATGTATGAGATGCAGCACTATAAATGACGAGTGAACAATGCCATACACGTTGAACAGACATCAAAATTGGAATTATAATCTGCATGATGAAAGATAGACAACTTCAAGTCGAACAGTACTTGCCCGCTTTCGGTGGTAACCGTGCACCATGTTCAAATTGGTCATAGACATACGGCCGTGTGAGCACGGCATTGAACTTTTGCACGTCCGCAGCGGGCTCGAAAACAAAGTGTGCAAGAAGTGTCGCAATAAAAATCGTTGTTTGAAGGATGGAGAATTTCCACCCGGGACATGCATGGGGGCCGAAGGAGAATGTCATGAGATTTGCGATACCAGGGTGTGCGGGCGCTCGGGTAGTTCGTGGTAGTGAAAACCAGCGGTCGGGACTTGCGATATTTTCAGGTCAGTATGGATAGTCGAGGTAGGATTTACTCACTTGAATGATCTAGCATATGATCCCCAAATATCTTCACTGAAGTTCAATGCCTCGATTGGCACATGCACATAAGACCCCTTTCGTATTCTAAGAGTCTCGCCCTCCCGGACCATTGTACCATCGCACAGAAGAATTGGAGAAGTGACAGGGATGTCATCGTCGCGGGTAGCAACTCGCATCGTCCCATGAACAGGTGGACATAACCTGAGGGTCTCGTGCACAACAGTATTTAGGCAAGGTAGTGCATCAATCGCTCCTGCATGAAATTCTGGTGAGTATGACGTTGTATTCGGTGAGCATGCAGATAACGAGAGAACCTCATCGCGGACTCGCGTCTGGACATCCGGATTCAAAGAAAGTAGGTGTGCACACCACGCCGTTGTGAGTGCCGTAGAGTCTGATCCCGCAAAAAGGAATGTGGAGAGCTGATCCAAAAGGTCGGTGTCAGAGATGCGCTTGGACGCGTCCGCCGAAAGATTTGCCATTACTGTGTATCGTACGGTCAATATCTCACACGGGAGCAGGAAAAACTACGTACTCAGAAGGCTCAGAATATCTTTTTCGTTTGTATTTTTTTCCGACATATTCTCCGCAAGAATCGTGGTCTTCTTGCTCTGTACTAGTTTTTCACCAGCTTCACGAATGATGGCTCGATTCTCGTTCAGGATACGAGATCCCTCGTCGGGCCAGAGCTTTTCACATACAGGGAAATAAAGTTGGAATAATCCCCGGACCCCGCGATTCATATCGGTGACCTTAAACATGTTGCGATACGCCACGTAGACGTCCTCGGACTCGTGCCGGAGAGATTGGAAGTGATAGTCGAATCCGGCAAGACCGATGACATCGAAAGTCGCGCGAGAAAACCAATGTGAGACATCGAACACAGTTTCGGCGACAGACGGGGATGGGGGAGAAAGTGAGGATGGAAGCAGAGGTAACCCATCGTCATCGACAGATGTAGGTTGTTCTATCAATCGTTCCCAGCGATCGCCAACCTCCTCTGCCTTTTGGAAGAATATGGGCGTCATGGCCCTGATGGACTGCGTGGAGAATGCTGGTGCAATCAAATTTCTCTAGAGAGCGGGAGGCTTTCTTGATTCACGATCAAGAGATATCGGCAGGCGCGTACCAAATACTTATGATGGCAAAAACACCTTCCGTGCACATGATCAGACCATGGACACCAGGACCATCTGATTACAAACTAACCGCGTCCAAAAAGACTCGAAAGAAGGCTGCGAGTCTGCCATGGCTTCTCGTAAAAAGGAGAGTTGAGGACATGTGAAATCACTCGAAAATCAATAGAGAAGAGACGGTAATCGTGCTATGAGTGTCAGTTGTTGTCAGTTCACCACCACCTCCTGTTCCATAATGTACTGACTCTTCCGAATCCGTGAAACCTAAATGTCTGCCCGTATGCCTTGACCCAATTTTGGTGCATCTCTGGAGAGCACGTAGGACTGCTTGAAAGGTATTAGATAAAGCCGAAGCTTCCGGAACGACGTTCCGCGAGACTTACTCCATTAGCTCCCTAAAATGATTTTGGAAGAACGATGCTTTGGGACCCTGCACATTCTTGAGTGGGTCGAAAATGGGAGCGACGACCAGCATATTGATCAACCACACCGCCCCTCTTGCCAGCAAAAGCAATACAACGACACTGCAAGCCTTCAAGGCCCACTACAGGCTATCCAGATGGATATTGACTGCAGGCTATTTGACATCTCGAGGAATGCGCGTGCAGGGTATGGACTCGTGGTTGAACGTTGAGGAGTGGGAGGGCGATCTATTAGTAGAGGGGCCTTTGGGAAGTCGGGTCACCGACTGACGTTGTAGCGAACGCTGCCTACCATCACGACTTTTTTTGGGGAAGATTCTATTACTATACAATTGCCGTTAGTACATTCTGAATCGTCGACCCTTCATTTACCCACTTCACCACTTGGTACTTGATACAGGTCAGCGAAGTCCTTGATCCCTGTCCACATTAACCCGAGACGTAGTATACCTGATTTCCGAGATCAATTGAGTAAGTGTTGTTCCAGAAGGAGAGGTTTACACAGCGTCGTGATGTTGCTCAAGGTATAGGCACTGTTTGATGTTCAGTCACTCTTGTGATGACTACGCCTGAACTGTTAGTGCTAGGTGGACGCTGCAGAATGTCATTAATCCAAGTGGTGTAACTTATGTAAACAGCAGCGAGGGCGAACTACAAAGGATCCAACATAGGTGAGACAAAAAGTGCCTGAATATCATAGCCCATGGGAGGTCGTTCTAGAACCTGTATCTACATATCTGTCCCAGCAAAACTTGGGTCGTGATGGTACGTCTACTTACCACTCATCCACATTGACCCAATCTTCGTCCTTGACGTGCAACCATTCGTGGTCGATCATATCTCGCGCTTCTTTACGCTCTCGCTGATCAACCGCGAGCATAGGCTGCAGGAAAGCGCAGAGATCCACAGCAGCAGCATTCGACAATAGATACTTTTCTACCATCACACGGTACAGCGGCCATGGCTTCAGAGTTTTGATGTACCGCAGTGCACCTGAAACGCATCAGGAAACAATTCGACAGCAAGTTAGGAGGTCTGACCTGTGTGATCGAACAGTTCTCTACTATACCTGCCCCCCATCTTCGCCTCAAGAGGAAAATCACCCATTAGCTCGATGATCTGGGCCATATGATCGTCATCCTTGGTAAACAATTCGCCCTGCCCATGTGGATCGAAAAGGAACTCGGCAGTCAATAGTTCGAAAACAACACATGCCACACTCCATATGTCGGCACGGGTTCCCCAGTCGCGCCGCCCGAGGATAGCTTCAGGGGCACGGTATTGGCGGGTCTGAATATCTTCAGTGTAATGTTGCTTTGAGGGTGTTGCATTGCCTAGGTCGGCGATCTTGATCTTGAGCGGGGTATAACCAAGAGGACTTGGGGGAGGTTGGGGGGTAGGACAAGCAGTAGAGGAAGAGGTGGATGAGTGGCTCGGAGCAGAGGAATTGGTCCGCTGAGGGGCGGTCCGGGAGAGTAACGATGGGCCAATGGGAGCGTGGGGGAAATGATTTGGGGAATGTGATTGGATGAGAGGCGAAGTTAACGGCTCGGCAATAAAATTGCGCGAGTCTGGTAGAAATTTCTCCTTCAGAGGCGGAGGAAGACCGGAGACCGTGATGGAAGCCATCTTGGACAACGCGGGGATATCTGCGCTCTCCACGGAAGTTGGTGGAGTGCTGATAATACTATTGGTACCAGCGTGCATTGAAAAAGAGGAGGTGGTTGATGCCGTGGACGGACTGCCAGATTGTAACAAGGGCTGGCCAATGGGAACGACTTGGGGATCTGGAGAGACAGGGTGCTTCGAAGGTCGGCTGGTAGAAGAGGTTCCGTGCGAAGGAACGGTAGACAAGAAGTGACTATGAAGACTTGGGCTACTTGCGCTGGCGCCGATGCTACCGCATCTAGACGAAGGGCTTGACAATGGTTGTGAGTTGAAAATCTCGACGTGACGTTCGCGGGCGGGAGGTCGACGATTGGGGATGGTCATGCCCATGCGGGACTTTGTAGGGTGAGGCACACCGACTTGACGTGAACGGGGAGAAGGGGATACAGAGAGTTCCGCGAGGATGTGCGTCTCAACGTCTGGGATGGAGATGACTGGAAAGGAGCGTAAGGAGATGAAAGGGATGGAGAGGGAGAACATACGAATGTTCTCTGGCTTGACGTCGGTGTGTACTAGGTCACACTCATCGTGGAGATACTGGAGACCAAGAAGGACCTGTCTGGCGATCAGCTTGACAAGGAGCTGTGGGACACCCTTTTTCTTGTTGCGCTCAATGAGAGCCAGGAGGTTCTCCCCAAGGGGTTCGAAAACAATGCATATGTGGTTTTCTGGCCCAGGGTGCGTGAAAGAATCGAAAAAAGAGACAATGTAGGCACGACCTGGATGGGCAGGATTTGCGTCTGATACTTTGGTGAGAAGCTTTATCTCATCACGGGCTGTGTCAGCATAGCGGGAAGCGGACTTGACGACCTTGAGGGCAGAATAGCGGGATTGGCTGGGGAGAGTGAAAAAGAGAACGAAGAGGGCGGATGGGGGACGCACTGGGTATCATGAACGAGCCAGACGGTCGAGAAGTGGCCCCAGCTGTGAGAAGGGTGAGAAAGGGTTGAAAGGGGGAGAAAGGTTAATACCCGAGTTTTCTGACGACGAGATAGCGACCATCCCTGAAGACGTCGTTAATCTTTACGGGCAGATAGCCCCCAGCGTTATAATCTGCTGGAGACTCCTCCTCCTTCGAAACATTGTCTTGGACGGGGACAATCTTTGGGCCTGATGAAGTAAGGACGTACTGATATTTAGCACATGGCTCCTTTGGCGCCATAAAATGCGAGCGGACTCAGCGGAGGGATACGGACGAGGAGGAGAACAACGAAACGGGGACCCGAACACAGATCCGGCCCGGATCGGAGCGGGTGGGACGTGACCCGGTTGTGAATGACAACTCGACTGAGACATATCAGGCTTATCAGCCCGACAGCGGGACTCCCCTACGACCACGACGACCACATCCACGACGCCAGCCGTGTCGGACTCGTCGTCATGTCGGTCAAGAACTTCATCGGCGCCGTCAAAGATGAATGGCGACTCTTCAGGTATTCAAGTTCGCTCTTATCCAGCCTCAAACGTCTCCCTCATTTTCATTTTCGCTCAGCGATCGCCCAGACGACTACACTATTGGTTCTCCCATTGGATTCGGCGCGTCCTCCGTCGTGTACGCAGCAGTGTACAACCCTCCCCCTCCGGAACTCCCTCGTCCATTTCCGTGCGCGCTCAAGGTCCTTGATCTCGACTCCCTTCCCCCGCATTCTCTCGCTCTCCTTCAGCGCGAGACCCAGCTCATGTCCCTTTCAAAGCACCCAAACGTCCTCCGCGTACGTGGAAGCTGGATCGACGGCCACAAACTCCACATCGCCCTCCGTCTCATGAACAAAGGCAGTGCTGCAGACATCATGAACTATGCTTGGCCCGGTGGCATGGAGGAGGAAGTCGTAAAGTGTATCCTCAAACAGGCCCTAGAAGGCCTTAAGTCAGTCCTCCTCCCCCAGTCCTCCTAATCCCTCTGACAGCCTTCCATCCAGTTACCTCCATATAAATGGATTCATTCATCGTGACATAAAGGCAGCCAATCTCCTCGTCGATGATGATGGCACTGTCCTAGTAGGTGACCTTGGCGTTGCCGCTCCCCTCGTAGACGATGGTGAACAATCGGTCATCCATCCCATCAGCTCTGCCACCTTAAACCTGAAATTCGACCTTCCACCTCATCCCAAATATTCAGACGGCGGCATCCCTCTTCCACGTCCACAGTTCGGCAAGCGCAAGTCTTTCGTTGGTACCGTACGTCCTTACTTATCCGCGCGCGTCTACCACCTCCACTCACCTGCCATTGATAGCCATGTTGGATGGCGCCAGAGCTCATCCAGGGAAAACGTTACGACGCCAAGGCTGATATTTGGTCATTTGGAATTACTGCCATCGAACTCACGCAAGGCCGTCCACCACGATCGCGCGAAAGTGCACACACCGTCCTTCTCCAAACGTACGTCTCACGTTACCGTCTGATCCACGCGCTATCCGTTCATCAACCTATTTTCTCTCCAGTGTCCAGGGAAAACCACCAACCCTAGATCGGGAAGGAGGCGTACACCATTATTCCCGTGCGTTCAAGGAGATTGTCGATGCCTGTCTCGCCAAAGATCCCTCGAAACGGTAAGTAGTTCTTGTGTTATTGTTTGCGGATCATTCATTCCCTCGCACACACACAGCCCAACAGCAGCTGAACTTTTGCAGACCCTATTTTTCAAGAGTGCAAAAAAGAAATCATGTCTCGTCGGGACGATATTGGATGGGCTCCCCCCACTAACCATGCGTCAAGAACGCCGTCGCCGTCCAGAAAGCCTGACGACTCAGCGTACCGCGGATTCCTGGGACTTTGGTTCAACTACCTTAAGTTCCCAAACACCCTCTCTCATCGGATCCAGTCCAAGGATTGCACAGAAGACCAAAGCCTTGAGCGTTGCCTCCGAACGCAACCACGACGACGAACCAGAAACTCTTGATCGCTTATCCAAGGACAAGAGTGCGGAACCCCAACAACAAGCCACCATGGAACCTAACGCGACGAACTCATCATTAAAGTCGGGAGCTCTGTCCCCGCCTCATCCCACCACCCCAATCCCAATCGCTCGTTATGATGGCATCTCAGTACACCGACCTTCCCCATCATCCTCGTACTCTTCGGCTGTGCCGCCGCCCAATTCAACCTCCCCTCTAATCTATCCCAGCCTTTGGGACAAACTTACTCGGAGACCTCGCAACGTGCCAGCTGACGAGGAACCCCCCAAGGGTAATAGTATCTCGCGTTTCCTGGGTCGACGCGGTTCCCCCTCGTTGGCCCAGCATCCAACCTTTACTCCTTTATAGTCCTCAGGGCTTTAGCCTACCAATATCTATTTCACAAATACATGTACGTGGATCTATTCTAGTGACAACCCTGCCAACAACGTGCAGCTGCTACTATTGTACTACTTACGCTTAGTCACCAACTTACCCACATAGTATTTTATCTATCGATTCCGGACTAGCACCGTACACGCATGGCAGAGGTCATGGTTTCACGCAAAAACCTCTAATTGTATGTATCCGTGAATTACATGAATTCTAATGATATCATGGTAGTGAGCCTTTACCCAATGATGAGCTTGCCGTCGGCATCGTTGAACTCATAGGGAGGAATCTCCAGATTAAGCTGCAGGGGAGAAGTTTCAATCATCGAAGTTGATCCAGAAACAAATTTCCTACCGGTGCTGGTCCCTTGCGTGCGCGACCGGCTATTGGAAGCGTGTCAGTAGAAGGTATCACTGGAATATATGAAACTTACAGATATCATAATGCGAACCATGGCAAGGACAGAACCACCCTCCGAAATCACCTGCTTCACCAATTGGGACACAACCCAGATGGGTGCAAACACCGAGCATAACCAGCCACTCGGGTTTCTTCGTCCGGTTTTCGTCGCTCTCTGGGTCCCTGAACGCCTTCCAGTTGGTACTCCTAGCCTCTTGGATCTCGTCGGGTGTGCGGTGACGAATAAAGACAGGCTTTCCGCGCCATTTGATGATTACGTTTTTGCCCTCTGGGATACTGGCAAGCTCGACTTCAGTCTTTGCGAGCGCAAGGACATCGGCGGAGGCGGCCATCGTCTCAAGGAAGCCGGTGATGGCAGACTTGGCAACAGAGGCGGAGAGGACGCCAAGAGAACCAACCATAAAGTACGACATGGCACGGTTGGCTTCGTTCGACTTGGGGCGGTATGGGGAGAAGTCGGGAACCTCGGGAGCGTCTTTTGCAACGGCAGAGGTGTGAAGGAGACGGGGCTGGTAGAAAGACGTTGTATACGGAGCTGTTTTATTGGAGGTCGGGATTAGCATGGGTAGACGTGTGCTCTCGAGGCATGCTTACAAACGTAGGTCCTGGAGACAAGGCCCACAGAAGTTGTCTTTACGCCACCAGTGAAACTGCTCGGCGCGTCCGAGCGAGGAGCAGCACCATGTCCGTGGTCATGCCCGTCCGCAGGTGCACGAGCGGCGAGGTTGAGCCGGGGCGCGCTGGGGAGGCCGCTGGGGAGGGCGCGGACGGTGGGGGTAAGGTTGACAGATTTTCTGACCGCTTGGAAGGAGGCCATCTCTCAGAGGCGGTGGTTGGGTGTCGGATGCTACTACAATTTCTGGTGCAGACCGGAAACTCTTTCTCGACACCCGCATATTCCCGAAGTCAAACAGTACAGCCACAACTACCACTCATCAATCCCTGGCACCTTGTACCCAAACCACCGGTCTCCCCAGCTTTCCCGCATGAACAAGAACACAATCCACATTATCCACTTCTGCACGAAATGTCCGACCATACTGTACTCCTTCTTCTGACTACCGCGGCGGTTTGCCTCGTCAACTATCTCATTGACCCGAGGCTGTCGATCCATCTGAAAAGTGGCCAGCATGGATGTCCAGTCCAATTCATTCGCCCCGGAAACAGAGGATGGGACGCTTTCAATCTGCCTCCGCAAAAGGTAGGCAAGATAGCCGGCATCCTCAAGCGCTTGAGATGCCCCTTGTCCGGAGTGCGGGGGCATAGCTATAGAGCCGAACTTGACTGCCAGCGCGACTTCTGAGAGAGGAGATCCCACGTACCATGAGCAGCGTCGCCGATGAGCACAGTGCGTCGACTGTGCCAGCGTTCCAGCTTCCGAACTTCGAATACAGGCCAGACGAATAGCTGATCATCGGAAGCTTCTGCCACAGCAATCAGTTGGGGAACCGGAAAAGCCCACCCCGAGTATCGCTCCCGCATCTATCAAAATCGATATGAGTGTGGAATGCATAGAAAGCAATTTGCTCACATCGAGCAAGGCCTGCTTCTTGGGAACTTTCCATTCCTCTCGAGTTCGATCTGGTGCCTCGTGCGTCGTCCACCTGGAGTTGGGATGAGTATCGAGTGTGCGCATCGCATCCTGGCAGTGGATTGGTGACACTTACCATCCCACCTTCTTCCTTTCCTTGTCGAAAATCGCCATACCGACAAACCCCTTTCGCCCGTGAATCATGACACATGGCCGATCCGGGGTAAGGAAGCCCGGTAAGCCAGGCACGCTATCGATGTTGACGAGAGTGCCTATGCCGACTAAACCGCTGTATTCTGGCTTGGGTACGGAGAGTCCGAGGCAATTGTACATGCTTCGAAAGAGTAGTCAGAATACTGATCTTACCGGAGCAGGGGCTTGACGTTACTTTCGTCGGACCGTACTCCAAATACCATCTGCTCCAATCAAGAGATCGACCTTCTTTTCCTGCAGTAGTTCATTCTGGACCCAACGCACGAGTACACCGTCGTCGGATTCTTCGATGGACTGTACTTGAGCGCCCCACTTGACATGGAGTCGTTTTTTCTCTACTTCGTCTAGCAAGACGTCATGCAGGTCCGAGCGCATGATCATGGTGGAGGCAAACCCGTAGCGTTCCTCCGAACCTTGCGGCACCTTGCCAATGAGTCCACCGGCGGAATCGTTGATCGTTATCCAGGGCACTTGGACACCACTATCCCGCTGGAGAAGCGTGCGAGCCAGATCAAGTCCGTTCAAAACTTGCATTCCATTTGGAGCCAGCATCAAAATTCCACCCTCAGCGAGTGTAGGTCGGCTCGGGCGGCTCTCGAGAATGATGACATTTGCGTTCAGGCGTGACAGAAACAGAGCAATTGCCGCCTAGTCTCGTCATACCGGTAGTCAGCGTCGGGTTGAGCGACGCCAGGCGAAAGTTGCCAGAAGATGGACTTACCCCTGATATCCCTCCTCCAGCCACAATGATCTCGGGCTTCTTGGCGCACATTTATGGACGGGGATATTGCGATGTAGTCCTTAGTTCACTGGTTTTTACGTTTATACCCATGGTTTCCTGGGTAAAAGTTGACTAGGACTTGCTGCCGCTTGAACGCGTCGACTGGCGAACTGCACATCTCAAAGCTCTGCCGAGCGATGACGTTGAAGCAGTCGGAACCGTGCCGGTCGATGACATTATTTAACACCACGATAAGTACCGCAGTCAAATCTATTCTTGTTGTAACATTTACACCTATCCACGGGTTGTTTGTACAGTTGAAAGGGTAGTGTTGGGACCTACAAAAATTGATGCACTATGAGATTTATGCATTATTAGAGTGCATGTTGGCTGGGAGAGGGCTCAAGTACGGCTCCCCGACGCTATGCATTACTACCTTATGTGCATTATGACCCTTTCAACTGTAAATGTTTCTCCAAGCACGAAAAGACACGTTGCTTGGGGTACTTTGGTGCCACTGCGAAACCTTGCTGTTTTGCCCATCTCCTGACAATGCTAGGATCTGTTGTGCATTGAGATGACACTCTGCAATGAGTGCAACACGACATACAATCTGTGATTATGCCATCTACGCCAAATCGGAGCAACTCGTCAATTCTGTCGAGACCATTCATCTATGAAGAGCACCGAGTCAGCATGGCACAGCAATGCAAGTTTGACGTTCAGGGACTGACTGTCCATGGCTTGACACTCAGGCCAAGAGTATGAGCTTCCTGGACCATGGCTCGTGTCACGAAATTAAGATTGTCTTCAAAGGTAACAAACGAGGGGATAAAGCACGTCCCACACGGCGAGAGGATATCTGCATTGATAGCCCGTGCAGCTTGAGCCATCTTTTGACCATGAGATAGGCCCGAAAAGCTGTCAAGGTGTAATCCGCCAAGCCACGGGCTGGTGTTGTTGTCCGGCGTGAAAGCCGTCTCTCTGTCTGAGGTCAGCGCAGCAAGCAGAAGTAAACGTCAGACCGTGCTTACTCGTCGATCAATGCCGATGTTGGGATCAGAGGATCAAGCTCCTATTAAATTCCAGCGTTCAAAGTGTACTATAACTCGAATTTAAAATATCGTTACCTTCATTTCGATTAGAGTTCTCCAGTCGAAACTTTGATACTGAGACCCAGAGTCAGGAGACGCTTCACTTTTTCATGACAAAACTTACTGTGATTGACCTGTAATAAGGGCTAGCAGAGAAGATCGCATGCTGCTTCTGTACGAAATCTTCAACTCTCGCAGTACGATTAGGATGCTCAGGGTTGATCTTTGATTCTATATTCCACAATATCCGATGCGAAGGATCTGCGCATTCCACAAAGTCAAAAACTTCCTGGAGTGTTGATATGCGAGCACCGGGGTGAAGAAGCTGTTGAGCTTTCGGCCATGGTTATCATCAGGAAGTCCGGGTAAAAACGGAGGACCCATACGAAATCCAGGCTGCCGCTTTGATCCGCAGTCAAGGGTCTTTATTT
>JBBPQU010000034.1:0-57134 GCA_038092655.1 Boletus sensibilis | reverse complement strand
TCGAGGAATCTGGGTGTCCACACTACTCACGACTAGCTAGATAGAAGATCTCCAGGGAATGCAAGCATGCAATCTGCACAACCTACCAGAAAACTACACGATGAAGTACTGTACGTTGATATCGCCGTTTCCCTGCATACAAGCGTACCTCCATTCCCGCAGACCTGTATCATGCCATGACTTGGCCATCATTGTCGTATGTTGCAGAAGATCACAAAGGACGGATAGTCGGATATATTCTGGCAAAGATGTACATTTGCCATTGGTCACGATGTATTCACGCCTCTTACTTCCATCCACAGGGAAGAAACTGAAGAGCCTCAAGATGGTTCACCACCCTCTGGACCTCCTCACGGTCACGTCACCTCGATATCCGTCCTGCGATCGTACCGACGACTGGGACTAGCCAAAAAGCTAATGGTGCAGTCTCGTAGGTCCATCTCCGCTAGAATATCGCTTGCGGGACTTGACTCTCGTATCTGTAGAGGAGGCTATGGCAATGAACTACAAAGCCGCCTACGTGTCCCTTCATGTTCGAAAATCGAACCGTGCAGCTCTAAGCCTCTACCGCGACACGTTGGGTTTCACGGTCAAAAGTATCGAACAAAAATATTGTGCGTCTGTTGCTCTCTACCTCGTTGCGGGGAAGCTAAGATGCTCTCAAGATGCTGATGGTGAAGACGCATACGCAATGCAATTATCATTCAACCAATGATAGCGCACCTGCAGTAATATTTGACTGAAATATTAATATAATGGTGCTTCACTATTTCCTTACTTGCCATCCCCCGCAGGATCACGCTTGGGAATTTCCTGTGTGTACGTACTCTGTGTTCTGCTCGTTTCGAGCGCTTCGCGGATGACTTGAGCCGTTTGCAACCCCACTCGGTAATACCCATCATTGTCCCCTGCTTTGAACATTCCCATGTGTGCTTGAACCTCGTCTTTAACAACGCAGTTCGGTGAAGGAACATAGTGGGCGAAGGCGGGTGATGAACGAGAGGGTAACACCACAAACGTTCGTGGATTTAGATAGGTAGGAGGGGATGCTGGTAAAAACACATAAAATCTAGGAAAAGATCAGCGAATGACACGTGTGATCTCGAGTCCGTGCTCACGTCTTGAAGATTATTCCATGATCTGCGTGTGCAGCGAGGAGGTTATCCAGTCGCTCGCGCATGGCTTTCTCATCCCATAAACTGCCGACGAACTTCATGTGATCGGAAGCCCAGGTATATCCAGATGTGATATCGTCCCGTCGCATGTATGCAGCTCCTGCAGTTGCGCCTGCAATGACGGCACCCCCGATGGCATATGCCGCCGGTGCCCAATTGGCCCATGGTGACGCTGACGAGGTCTCCGACGTTCCTGCCGTGACCCGAAGCAGGGCAGGATTGGATGTGGCAGTCGGACGCTCGGTTCCTTTGAGGAGCGAATACACGTCAGTGGCGATACCCCGAGCTGCATTCGCATACTCTACAGCACGAGTAGCGCTGTTCTTGAACACGAATGGATGTATGCCAAGGTACTAAAAACGAGGAGTTCATCCACAACCAACGAAAGTTATGCAAAGTGACTGACTGGAGTGTCGAACGAGATGCAGGCTATGATTCTGGGCCACAACGGCGCATTTCGATCGGGCCTTGATTTGATGAACTCCAACAAGGTATCCGATGCGAGCAGCCCGCCCATGCTGAGGACATCTCCCAGTCAGGCCGTTGTACAAAATCACGTTGTGACCTCCAGTCGAGCTCGCTCACCTGTGTCCACATAGGACGATCTTCACTCTTCCAGCACCACCGCCATTGGCGACCTCTTTCTGGACGGTCAGCGTCGTGAGCCAATCTGCGAACCGCACGACGGCTGCGTTCTGGAGGGAAAAGTGGTATGCTCGATGTCACGGCGATCCGGGGTGGAAATACCAACCAGTTCCCCTTTGGTCTGATTTACAAAAGTCAATATCTCGATGACGGCGAAGTGATAGACATTGACCTCATATGCAGGAAAGACAACGCACTCGACGGGAAGGTTACCTTCACTTTCTGATAAGACGTGCTGAAGTCTCGAGGGGAAGCTCTCGAAAGTTGATTCCGTTCCTTTGAACCTAGAGGGTTCTAGTGAGCTTGATGCTTCATTCTGTCTGTGTCATGAGCGTCGCACCCGTGAATGAAGACGATGAGGAGAGCGTCCCCTGTGACTGCAGAATTCTTCTCTTTGTCTGGCTGTTCTTCCGGCGTCGTCGCGTTCATTGTGGGATTGTGAATAACACATTGCCCAGTATCTATAACAGGACGGCCAACAACTACAAGTTATAAGGTGCCCAACTGTACAACATCCGACGTTTGATCCATATAATCCACTGCCACCAAAGTTGAGCTCCATAACAGGGGCATCACTGAGTCTCGCTCCAGCCCGTAGCCTGGCTGGAGTAGTGTGCTTGCGTCTGTAGGACGAATGATTGGCTTGTGCTGTGAGATCCCTGCGAAGCATGAGCAGCCTGGGAACTGGTTGGAGGGCTGGCATCGTGGATGCTTACGCCAAGAGACACATTCAAGGATCCACAACGGAAAGTTTGGCCTCTGGCTGAATCAGGGGAACTACCTTGATGGCGATTTTGCTTAGACGCAGGCTGCTCTGAGTTCTGGATCTCTGCGGTGGCGAGCACATCCGATTCATCGTCTGTGGGCCATCTGAGTTCGGTGTCGACTAGTTCATTCTCAACTGGCACCTCAGATGGAAGTAGAGGCTGAGAGCCGACATCGTCTTCTTGCGTGAGCTGCTGTTCGACTACCTCTTGCGAGGAGCCAGAAGACTGTGAAAGGGGACGATGCGTTGGGGAGCGTTGGCAGGAAGGTAAACGAAGACGCTGGTTTGCCTTGTGACCATGTGTTCGCTCAAACATCTCAACAGCTGCAGAGAGTCTAGCATGCCCATTTTGTCTCATCAAACCTTCAAGGGCCGGCGAAGCCGGTAACTTTTTGGGAGAATGGGTTTGAGGAGGGGAGGACAGCTGTGTAAATGTATCGAACTCTTCATTTTCTGCACGTTTGTGTTTTTTGGGGGTCGATGTCGGTGGCACGGCCAGTGGTGGTGTCTTGTTCCGCGACGCACCAGCAATTAGTCCTGGATTTATACTAGTCTAGGGCCCTGAGCAAGCAGATGGGGACGAGATACCTGTTGAGATGATACTTGAATCTGTGTTTGGCGAGCTATGGAGACTCTGCAGGTCCATTCTTCTCATGAGTGCAATCTCTGCCTTGCGCATAGGTTTCATCGGCCAGATGTGTTCATGTTTAACGTGGGTATCGAGAACGTCGATGCTAGGGAAGGTGGAACGGCACCAGTCCCACCGACATGAAATGACACTGGCAGTCGAGACGGAAGCCATGGCTCAAAAACCTTGTTTGTACTTGTTAAACTCATTGAAATCCCATCAAGCGACATGGACGAGTACATGGAAAGAGACTTTCGAGAATCTGCGATACTGTCGTACATTGGCCTTCCACCCGAATACGAACCGCGGCCAAGCTCATCGCCCATCGAGTTTCTGCAGAAACATCTACACGTGCTACCACCGCATTTGATTGTCGGCTTTTCATCCATTACGACACCGAAGCAGCGGAGCGTGATAGCAGCGATAAGAAACCGGAGACTCGCATACACAGAAACGAAGCCAAAGCAGCTGGCGTTTGCAGAAGCAAGCAGTCGGTGGCCGCATCTCTGGTCTGGCCGGAGGCGCTATGGACAGGAAGCAGCCCAGGAGGAAAGAGAGTGGGCAGAAAAAGGGTTCTTGGGAGGTGGTGCACAACAGGTGGGAAAGCTTGGGTCACTGCTAGCCGATTATGAAGAGGAGAGAGAAGCCGAAAGAACACGTCAAGTCAGACGCCAGCGAGCGAGCGAAGAATTTGTACCCGAGGAGGAGGATAGTGAAAGCGAGTTGAGCGACCAAGGAGGTATGGAGGTGGAGGAATCACCAGAAGAAGAGCGGGCGACGTTTGAGAGACGGATAAAGGAGCTATTCATTTATGGTATGCTAGAGGTGAGTGATGCGAATGGACGGTGGTCGAGAATGACGAATGTCTGCAGGGGGCTGACTACGAGTTAGTGGACTGGAGCGAGCAGTACGACGTGGAGGACGAGAGAGAGGAAGAACGGTACTTTGACGAGGAGGACGAGTGACCGGAGGTGTGACTGGAGTGTGACCCAGTTCATCCTTATTTAGGAATTATTCGGTGAAGGGATCTCCTGAATGCATCTTGTTTTTTGAGCTTGCCCTCATCCTCGTCGTCGGCCCACCCTAAATATCCTGCATGGCCAGCCTGACCTCCGACATTCAGCGCGCGCTTCAGCTCGCCGTCGGTGAAGCCAACAACCCTTTTATCCAGTCCCAGTCTCTCCGAACGTCCAAGAAGAAACGCACGCGCAACGACAGCGCAGAGGATGCAGATCTGAGCAGCCCCGACAAGAAGAAGAAGACGAAAAAATCTACCTACTCTCACGATGGTCCAGAAATCAGCCAAGCACCCACATCCCAAAATCCGAACGGGTCGTCAAAGAAGGACAAGGGGAAGGCCAAGGAGGTAGCTCATCCACTCCCCGCCGAGGTCGACCAGCAGGACATCTCGGTAGACAGTCAACACGCCTCGTCTGCCGCGTTCCTGAATGCGGTGGTCGCTGCAGCTTCTGCCACCTCAAACGCACAACCCATGGAAATCGCGCCCTACCAAGCCACCTCTCCGTTCCAGGATCAACAAATCCTTCCAGACCAACATTCCCCTTACATCCAGTATCACCCAGTCCATTATGGCTTCCACGATCCCTCTCAGTTTGGTCAGCCACCTCCCCAAGGTCATCCCATTTTCCCTGGTTTAGGTGGTCCACTCCCCGACTTCCACTTCGCGTCCAACGACGACATCATTCGTGTCCTTCAAGACATGGATGTGTCCAAGATCGCGAGCGTCCTCAAGTCACTGGGCGATGCTGCTGCCAATGCGTCAGCCAACAATCCTCCTGCATTTGTCCCTCCTCCCCTCCCTCCTCTCCCAGCAACTACAATCGTTCGCCCGCAGCCACAAGTGGATTTGCCGTCCACGTCCACGGGTCCCGTTCTATCTTCTGCACCAAAGTCAACGAAATCATCACATAAGCGCGTATTGGATATGAGTCTTTCTGGACCGGAGCAGACCAACCCCGAACATGCGCATATGCTTGCCAACAAGTGGATGAATGCGAGTAAACTAGCCGAGTTGGTCAAGACGCAAGGTAAACGAGTTGTTACCAACGACGGTCTCCGTTTTCGAATGTTTGTCCAGGTCTCGTATATAAGAAAGGCAAATTTTCTGCGATAGAGGAGCAACAACTCAAAAACGCGATAGAAGCATTCAAGGCAGTGCGTGGTTTTCAAGCTTTGCTGCGAACAGCCGTTCATATACCAAATCCAGTCCAGAGGGCTTACAGACGAGCAGATTTTGGAGATTATCTTTCAGAAGAACGAAAAGGGCAAGGAAAACGCCTTTTGGTCGGAAATAAGTACGCTCATCCAGTGGCTGTTCCCATTTTCTGCTTCACGACTGTCGCAGCTGCCGCAATCCCGCAACGCCCGATCATCGCGGTCTATCACCATGTCCGGAGGGCATTCCACCCGAAGAAACAACAAGGCAAATGGATGCCAGAGGAGGATAACTTACTGAGGCGGTACGTCACCAATCATTTTCCCACAATAACGCCGCATCGCTCATAGCGTTTCGATGTGCCAGAGCCGTCATCGATCTTGGTCAACAATGGGAAAAGGTCAGCGAAATTGTAGGACGGATGTCATCAGACTGTCGGGATCGTTATCGCAATCATATCGCAAACCGTGAAGTCCGAGTCACCGGTCCGTGGAGCAAGGAAGAGGAGGAGGAACTCACAAAGATTGTGACGGAGATGACTGTCAACCAAGGCAAAGACTTTGATAACGATGTCTTCTGGGGAATCGTCAGCGAAAAAATGGGAAACCGACGAGGGAGACAGCAATGTCGGATCAAATGGTGGTGTCCCTCTTCCCCTGGTAATCCAACACGCTTATCCTGCTCCATAGGACGGATTCCCTCAGCAAGACGGTCAAAAATGAAGGGCAGAAACCACGCTGGAGTCCGCAGGATGCCTACACCCTGGTTCACAAGTGGGTGTTTGCTAGTATCATACGGAACTACGTTTCGAACGCTATGACGGCAGAGTCGATTCGCTCAAAGTCCGAGACGACACGGAAATCGACTGGAAAACGCTTCCTGATTCCGACTGGAATTTGTGGAGCGCACATTCATTACAACGGAGATGGTTGACCATGAAGCGCAGCATCAAAGGATACGAGGAAATGACCCATCACGGTTTGTGGTATCGATCCACCGAGTCTGTCACATTATTCACCAGTTCTATAGAGATTATGGATATTCTTCGCGTCAAGAAGGCTCATTTACCGCCTGCGTCATCCGCACGACGGCGTAAGGTCACCAGCGCAGCGAGCGTGGATGATCAAGATGGGCTCCTCGATCCGGGCCCCAGTACCAACAGTGCGTTTCAAACGCCGGTTGCTGAAGTTGGAAGTTCGGAGAGTACCCGGGACAAAGATAGTACTGGATCGTTGGACGATGAGGAGTGACTCGACGTATACTTGGGAGGCCAGTATTAGTTCCTCGTTTTATAATGCAGTACGACGTATCACTGGTCCTTCGGTTACCTCGAGCAGGGTACAAGAAACTTCAGACTACTCCTAGCAGACCAGTGCCACTTTTGATCCCCCAGCCCCTTGCTGCAGCGAGACTGATGCCAACGCAGCTCAGTAAGAACCCTGCAAACCTGGAGCGGATCATCACAAGTTTCCGGGCGTCAGGGTCAGGAAACCTACCTGAAGAAAGCGACTCGAGAAATGATCCTTTCCTCATGAGGCGTCCGAGAGGAAGCAAAGATAGACCTCAGAACCGCAGGTGTGACTGGGATGCGCCGCGGAGGACTCGATGGAGGGCGAATTGGTGAAGGGTTCGAGGGCTTTGCTGCGGTTATAGTTGATGAACTCGAGCCGGTCGATGTCATTTGGTGGGACTGACTGGACGAACAAAATGAGCACCCGCAAACTGCCGAATAAATGTTTCGACTAATACCAAGCTGGGCGAGCCCCACAGGACAATAAACAATTTTTTTTTTTCAAGTTCGACAGTCTACCGAGGACAGGCAAGACGAACTAGATATTTATTGATCCCTCAATTTGGCCGCACAGCATCCACGTATCACTCACTTTCAACCAGACCACGACAACAGCACCCACTATGGATCGACCCGACTTTGAAGATATGGAACGGCTCATAGACCGTCTTCCCGAGACCGAAACAGAACGACGGTTGGTCAAACATCTAGTAATACGCGACCCGAACTGTGGAATAAAAGATGAATGGGTCACTCCAGAAATGACATTTTGTCGACGCCTCGAGTCTGTCGTACTCTCTGGAGTGCCAGACACATCAGACAAGACGATCGTTCGGCTAGCGAGGGACAACCCGAATATTCACGGAGTGGACTTGACGGGATGCAAGTACGTTTCAGATGTGGCCATCGTCGAGCTGGTGTCGCAAGCGCCACCGCTGGAGTGGCTGCAGCTGAGCGGTGTCGTGTTAACAGACCCTACTGTCTCTGCGATAGCGAAGACGTTTTCAAAGCTCGTTGAATTGGAGCTATGCGACGAGCCGCTCGTGTCGGCAGTGTCGGTTCGGGACATTTGGACGTACTCTCGCAAGCTGCGAATGTTGAGGCTTGCACGCTGTCCACTGTTGACAGACAAGGCACTTCCAAGTCCAATCAAGAAGGGAGGCAAGCCAGCGACAGGATCTGACAAGCCATTGCCACACCGGCCGTCGACATGGCTAGACGGGCTGCCCCCGCTGATACTACGGCACACTGCGGTAGATCTACGGGTTCTGGATCTCAGTTATTGTACGAAGCTCACGGACGAGGGGATTGAAGGGATGCTCGTGCACGCGCCGTCGCTGCATACGTTGTCATTGGCAGGCTGCACGAACCTGACAGACCGGAGTGTGGAAAACATCTGCAAGCTTGGGGTGCAGTTGGGTGCAGTGACGCTAGCACACGTGTGGCAAGTGACGGATGCTGCGGTCGTGAAGCTGGCGCGAGCATGTCTAGGACTGAAATCGGTGGACCTTGCATGTAAGGACACACTGTTCTGGGGTTGGGCTGTGTGCTGACGTTGGACAGTCTGTCGACTGTTGACAGATATGTCGGTGTTTGAGTTGGCAGGGCTGGAAAATCTTCACCGATTGGTGTTGGTACGGGTACCAAAGTTGACTGACAACGCGATCTACCATCTTGGGGAGCACGCACGCACGTTGGAACGACTGCATCTGTCGTACTGCGACCGGATCTCACTAAAGGCGATACATCATCTGCTACGAAATGCGCCGAGACTGAACCACCTGACTGCCACTGGTGTTCCGGCTGCGCGACGGATGGGACTGAGTCGGTTTTCGGACCGTGCACCAGAAGTAAGCGGAGATCCGATTGGTGATCGCGGTGCTAACGGGAGTGATTGCAGTCATTGGACGGGGACCAAAAGTCAGCGTTTCGGGTGTTCAGCGGGAAGAACATCGGCGCACTGTGTAGATTTCTGGACAAGGAGAAACTGCGCCGGGAACAGGCGGAGGCAGAGAACATACCGTTTGTCGCGCGATCTGATGATAAGATGGATTTGTATTGACTAAACGAGAAATAAATAATTTGATAAACAAACATAGTACAGTGACGTCAGCAATTATTTGTGATCAATCTGGACTTTCGGGATCGGGATCGGGATCGGGGTCGAGTTGGGTATTCCTATTACGGAAGGTGTCGTTGTTGCATGTTCGACTTTGATGATCTCTAATGATCCCCATCACCGCTGCTCCTCCGTCCCTCCCTCAAAATGATACCATCCCACATTCCGTATCCTTGCAAGACTACTCCCTCCACCGTACACCACAAAAGAGACGCTCAGCTTCACTCCCCCCAATGACCCTCTTCAAGCCCCTCCCTCCTACCCCTCCCTCACACAACTCTCGCACACGCCCCACATTCCATATCGCCATCGACGCTTCCGACCCCGAAGAAGATACCCGCCCTCACAACACAGACTCCAGCGACCCAGACACCGTCCCTGTTCCACCAACTCCAGATCACCCCTTGCTCCCCATCACAGACCGCGAAACCGCAAGGCGATACCATGCTCTCTCAGAGCTCTTGTCCACAGAGCTCGGCTATCTTCTAGACTTGAGAACGCTCGTCTCGGTAAACGTTCCACCCTCTGCTCTCATTCCTAAAATTAATTCGTTCCTCCCAGGTCTATCTTCGCCTGCTTCCCGTTTTAAAAAACCGCTCGTCCTCGCCACTACCCCACGGTCCAGGCTCTTCGTCGAATCCCACCATCGGTTACTTCTCGCGTCCTCAGTCTATTCATGGACTTCATTCCCAGTCCGCGTCCCTCCGCACACAATCTCACCATCATCTCAACGGAAACACGTGCTTAGTGACTTTGACACACCCTGGCGACATCCACCCCTCTGGCCCCGCTTTACTGCATTCCATTCCCGTGAGAGTGGAAAAATGTACCACCCGTCACCTATTCTCCGCCTCAGACCTCGACGCTATCACAAGAAACGCGGAGGAGATCCTCGAGTTCCATGAGACGCTTGTCCGTCAGCTCCGTCAAGTCGTCTCACCCTTCGGCATTTCGATGAGTCCGCGGGAAGTTCTCCCACAATATACTGCTCAATCCCACCGCAATTTTCCCATTGATGTCCATCGCGCCATAAACGCAGTCTCGACAGTATTCGTTGATCATGTACGCTCTTCCTTGTCCCATGGTTTTCTCTTCTGAGTATGTCATACAGGCTTCTAGCTTTGATCAATACCAGTCTTTCTGTTCTGGTCACTCGGAAGCGTTTGATTTAGTACGCAAGGTTCAGCAAAGATACCTTACTGAATGGGACGCTTTTGAATTGCGCTGTGCTGCTGTTGCTGCAGAAATGCAGTTACAGGACGTCTCCGAAGAACTGATCCCTTCCTCGGAGTCCAGAAAACAGCTCTTGGATCAATGCAAGAGACGGCATTCCCTTTCATCTCTGGATGCACTATCCAGTGAAAATATGAAAGCGCCTATCCTCAGTGCCTCTGAGAGTGGCCATACCGATAGGGACGCGAGCAGTCGAAGACCGCGCCTTATGTTCATGGATTACATGATCAAACCTGTCCAGAGAGTTTGCAGGTATCCCCTTCTTTTCGATCAGCTTCAAGAGAGAACTGGGCCACAGAGGTTCAGTGATGGCCTTTACGAGTCCGGCTCTACACCTAGGGATAGTCAAGACGCTGTGAAAACCGCGCTGTGGACCATGCGAACAGTAGCTAGTTTGGTAGATGAAGCTCGTCGACAACAAGACCTCTTTGCTAAATCTGTTCAAATCGTGTCCCGGATCACTCAGGGTCTCCTGACCTCGGTTGCGAGTTATAACAGACCTCCCCAATCTGCCTCATTGTCATCCTTCTTGTCATCCTTGGCCCCCTGTTACCTTTCCGGTTCTTTGGACGTCATCCATTATGGTGGTACAAACATGGCTAGGCTCGGCACCGTCAGAGCAAAGTATCTTGGCGCGTTCCTATTTCCTGGTGGGTTCCTTGTCCTGGTGAAAGTCGCCAAATCCAAGGCGTATGAGCCAAAACATTGGTTCAACATGAGAGGATTTGAGTTGGTGGACTCAAATCTTGACGATGGTATGTGAGGATTTCGTTGCTATTAATCTCTCTGATGACGGTTGCGTAGTCTTACTACCGAGTTGGTTTCGCTTATCATCGAAAGCGCATATGTTCGAATTCGCGGCGTCGTGCCGCCGTGAAAAGGACATATGGGTAGATGCTATCCGACGTGCTATCGCAGAAGAGGTACCATGGAACGATGAACCTCCTTCAAGCCTTCAGGCCGACTTCACCGCTTCCCTGCTCGAGGACGTACAGTTCGAGATGATCAGTCCATTGCCAACAATACAGTCTATCCCAGAGTTAGATGATGTCGAACCCACTGTCCCAAACTCTGGAGAGACTGCACTTCCTCCACCGGTGGCACAAAGAGCTTCGCAGATTCATCTTCGTGCGGAAAATCCCACGAAATGTGACATGATGGTTCCGCCCGTGGTGGGACCCAGTCGTCGATCGTCGGTTGCCGCTCACCTAGCCCCAATGCCGGAATCGAACACGTTTCACCTCGTTCGATCGACAGCTTCCGCAAGAGAACAGGTGGACCGTGGTTTGCTAGACGTCTTTTCAGAAAAATGCCTTACCGCGCGCTTTCATGCTCATACGCACGAAGAAGATCTTTTCGAGGCCCAGAGAGTTACCCGTTCCTTCTCGAGGTCCACCTCAGCGCTGACCATGGCAAGCGCAATGAGCGTCGCCGCAAAGAACAGACTGACAAAGCGCGAGAGTGTCCTCGTCCCTCGCAAAAAGAGCTTTGTAGAAGGCAACGGGATGCTTGGTGACACGGAATACTGTATTGTTTCTACGCACTCTGTCGTGCCCAAATCCGTGAAGAGAAGGCAGCATCCCAGCAAACTCAAGATCGTCGCCATGACTAAATCAACATCTCACGAAGGAGATGAAGGTAGTAACGAGCTCTTGCACGAGTCGCCTTCCCCAATGTCCCATTGTTCATCTGTGTCTTTCGCCACACCAGTTACCCCGCTCACAATTCCCGCTCCTTTACCAACGGCTGCAGGCAAAGCCGACAGTTTCCATTCCCACTCCGAATTCTTGAATGTCCGTCAGAAGGATTGCGTACCGAAACGGAGCAAGTCAATGATCGAGAACGTCCGTGGCCTTTTCACCCCTCGGTCAGCTTCTCCAACTGTTGCCTTGACCCGGGAACCATCCACTAGAAGTTCCGTGTCCACTTCCAGCTTGTTGAAATGGTGGTCGAGGGAATCACTCCGTCGGAGGGTTCGGAGTGCGCCGGATGTCCCCAGCGAAGAATTACCCTCCGCGCTTACAACAAGGTCTTTACATGTAGAAGCCGCCCCACGACCATTACTCGCGACTACAGACCGACCCTACTCCCAGCCAGATCTTCATTGCCTCTACTCAGAGACAAATGGGTCATCCACGATGGAGTTTGGGATCGACGATCCCTCCCCGCAAAAGAGGGGCATATTCTCTTCACGTGGCCCTCAGCGCCGCTGGACGGCTTCCACGCTGTCGTCGTCGAGGCGCGAAGAAGACACGACATCAGTTCCCACACGGATTCGACGGAATTTTTCGTTTTTGCATAGATTCACTTATAGCACTCGGGACTATAACGATACCATACCCTCATGATCATTCATGCATCATGATTCAACAATTCCCTCGCCATAATCGTTCGTTACAACCTTGCAAGCATACTCATTCATGTTTCAGCATCAATTCACTGGATTCATTGCATACAGCACAGGATCAGCAGCACGCCAGTTTAGTCACATTGCATTTTTCGTAGAGTTTTCTTTCCTTCATGTAGCAGCATCGTTTTGCGGATTCCAACATAAATCTCGATCACGTGACAGACGCGCGCCAGGTTGGTTCTACCAACCATCAAAGGGACCAGACACACTCTGAAACATTAACCTGCTGTCACTCCGGCGGGCCACACGATACCCCATACTAAGAATTGATGAAGATCGATGGCACTAAACAATTCTCCCCGAAAAGTGGTGCCTCTTGCCAGTGGTGATGATACGACTCCCCGGAAACGTGGGGATACCACCGTCACGAAACGCGTATTTTATTGCGGAGTCGTGGTAGAGGGATGTGAGGGGGGGAAGAGACTTCCTGATGGTGAGTTAAAATGTGTCACATGGCCGAATTCCCGACAATTCCTTTCAGATGTCCAGGATTTGGTTCTGTCGCTTGGAGACCCTTGGCTTGGTCAGGACGATAACAACATTTTGCCGTCCGCCACTGAGACTACTATCACACACCATGCAGTGAGCGGCACCTTCAACATGCTCGCTCAAGTCTAATGCACCATGTTCAAGGGCGAGCTGCAGCGCAAACGATCGGTGACGGACTCGTCTGCGCTATCGGAGGTAATCAACGAGCTTGTGAATACCGAGCGGTCGTATGTCAAACGCCTCCGAACCCTCAAAAATGACTATGCAGATCCATTGCGCCAATTTTCGAAAAGCAAGAGTACAGCGATATTGCCACCATACGAGGCAAAGATACTGTTCGGGAACATTGACAACCTTTTACCGGTCAACGAGGCATTCTTGACGGATTTAGAGAAGATGGTCGCGCCGAACGGATCTCGAAACATAGGAGATGTTGCTCTGCGACATTTCAGAGACCTCAGAGGTTTCGAATATTATAAACAATACTACGTCAAGCGCGAAGAGGCCCAATCGATTTTCGAGCGCGAGATGATGAAGAAATCTTCTGGATTTGCAGCATACATTGACGTGAATGAAATCCCCGATACGTGATTGGTCTTCGACTAACTGGTCCTATTTCGGTTTTGCAGAGGATCAAATATTCGAACGCGGAGACGAGGAATCGAGTCGGGCTGCGCGAACTGCTAATGGACCCGGTGCAGCGGATACCACGATATACTTTACTCTTTCGAACAATGGTCAAACTCATGGGGCCGGACGATGCTCAGCGTGCAAAGTTGATCGAAGCGGACGAGATAGCAAGCAAAATTGCGCAGGCTGAGACGGACGATCACACGAGACGAGCAGCAGTGATGTATTGCCTGAGCGCGACCATTGACGGCTTTCCCGCTGTGTTGATATCAAACTCGCGGCGCTTCATCGATTGTATCGATGTAGAGGACATCATCGTGGATGGTCCCCCAGGTGCATCCTCGTCTGCATCAAGCATCTCCGCCACTTCGCTGCATTGCACGCTGTTCTTGTTCGACGACAAAATCATGATCGTGAAACGACCCGGAAACGGAGAGAAGAGTGGACGTTTGCTGTCTGGCTTGGATGAAGTAGAAAAGCTGGCTAAAACCGGTGGACTGCCTCTGGGGATGAAGAAGAGCGGTATGAGCTGCAAAGGGGTGTTTGATCTCTGTGACGTCGTTGTCGCTGATGTTGGGGATGCCGGTAAGATGCTTATAGATTCTTTGATCGTGGAATTGGCTAAGCCTTTGCCTACAAGAATTCCACATATACATTGAAAATCCTCCACAAGATCAAGGTGATAGGTGGTCAGGTCGGTCATTCCGTTCGCTTTCGGTAGTGTTTCCGCCTGCTCCCATCAACCTCGACCCTACCCGAACACTGACCGAGAAAGAGCGCTTTCTGGGAAACCTTTGGTCAGCTCAGGCAAAGTACAGAACTAAAGCAGGTCAATCTGTAGTACTGTGTGCAGATGAGAAGGAAGTTGAAGTTAGAGGTGGGCGGACCACCGTTGCCCGCACGTATTTTAATGTCTACCAGCGGACGGCGTTTTTACAAGAAAGCAAAAAGGTAGTCCTCGCCCTTATCTTGTATGTGTAGCAAAAGGCTCACGGTTTCCTTCAGACAAAGGTTGTCATGCACATTGATCCGCAGGGCACTGCAGACCCATTACCTTTTGGTATGGGGGGTCCCCCATATGTGATTGTGAGGGTTCATCCGATGGCTGGGGAGATATCCCGGTATTCTGTCTCCTCGAGTGACCCGAATGACGACCCTGAAGAAGAGATAGTGCAAACCTCTAGAATACCGGGACGTATTGTGCAGACGAGTGAGTCGCCTTTGACCCCCTTGATCGCTCTCTAACGTTTTGTTATCGCAGTCCAACAATACGGCCTCTTCAAATTCCGCACTGGAAATGATTCTCGCCCTGCCACGCCAACTACAAAATCACGAGCACATATCTTCAGCTTGGATGCGATATCCAGGAATCTCTTCAACACTCGCCCAGGGTCGTCCAAGGCTGACCTATTTGGCACGTCCATTGGTAACCACCGCCGCACAAAATCGACCGCTAGTCGGTCATCAACATATACACAAACCACCACCACGGCGGATGGTAGCCTCGCAAAGTTCTCGTATCGCTCGGGATCGACTAACACTGCTGCCACGTCTCTAGTTTCTGGGGATGACGACTCCTCGGCACATCATTCTTCCACTTCTCGTAAAAAACTAGTCAAAAGAGGCCACTCTCCCGGTAGTGGCCGATCCTCGCCTCAAGCAGGCTTGTCGGTGTCCCGGTCCTCTTCGCGTGAGCCGCCCGATGGCGGAGATGACGAAGACAGGGTTGACGAACAAGTGATACTTGACCGATCGGATCCTGACTTGACGATGCGCTTGGAGCTTGCGAGACGAAATAGCCAAAGCCAGCATGGTAAATATATCCCCACACCCACGATGGAGAAAACTGTGGAGGATACAATATACGAAGGTATGCTTTCAAGTTTACTTGGACATCGGATAAGTATAACCACATCTGCAGAGGAACCTCCGCTTCAACTACGCCCGATGTCCCGGAGGGAAAACCCATTATCAGGTTCTCGGCATGCTTCGAGTTCCCCTGCAAGGGGTCTCCCTGTACCATCCCAGCTCGACACACAACACTCTGTGGAGCACCGTCGGTTTGGACCGCGCAGCCCCTCCCCCCTCCCTTCAGCTAGTCCAATGGCTTCGGCGCGACAGGAGCTTCCTTCCGCAGACGTAGGAGTGGACGACCAGTCTTTGTCTTTCCAAGACCTTGACCTATCCACACTAGACAATGCCTCCCCATCACCTCTTCCCCGCAGCAAACGGCAAGCATTTGGGCCCTTTAGTCAGATTGACAGTACTCCCAAAGCAACGAATGGCGCTGCGACGCCGTTCAGTAATATTGAACCCCTCTCGATCAAGAAGAAATCATCAACTCGTTCTGGGCACGGTTCATATACTCCAACACGAAAGTACAGGACATCGCCGCTCTCAAAGACGACTGGAAGAGTTGTCTCTCCCCGGAGAGTATCACCTCAAACGTCCAAATTGCCGCGTCCCTCATTTTCGCATCTCACCGCTGAGTACACGGAAAATATATTACAGGTGGTAGTTTCAGCTAGAAACGAGGTTTGACCGGTGCTTGTTTGTATCTCCGTTAGCTTGCTCACCGCTCATCCAGGTCGAATCATCGCACCGCGCAGTGAAAAGTATGAAGTCCGATGTCACAGAACTACGCTCGAATTCGAACAGCAGTGTTGAATCATGGAGGTCTTCATCTCCAGACAAGCTGGTTGCGCGCACTTCCCAAAGAACTAACCCCCCGCTGATTGTGGGTATCGATGTGTCAACTTGACTGTTTAACAAAGTATTCACTGGTTTCTCGTGAAAAGACCAAGGAGGCACAACAGCGGATGGAAGAGATGCGTCAACTCATTGGCAGGCGACAAGCTGAAGGTTCAACGACCCCAGTCAATCGACCGCGCAGTTTCGTAGGGGAGAGCGCTATGTCAAACGCATCTGAGATGGTGAATCCGGTGGTTTTGACTCGACTAGAGGAATCGCTAGCGGATGCAGACCAAACTATGATTCGCGCAATGTCACACCACGAGACTCTGCGGAATGACCTCGAACAGCTCGTATTCGGGATCAAGGAGGTGAGCTTCAATGGTTTGCTTGAATGCCGTGGACTAATATTTTCTCTAGAGAGCTGCGGATCTTGATCGAACTCGAGTGGAACTACAGAACACCAAGCGTCAATGTGAGCTTGTTAAGAGCTTATTAGCAGACGCAACGGCCGAAAAGGAAATCATGTACGAGGTCAGTGCACGGCGATTGTGACGATAAACGTATGGGCTCATCATATCACTCAGGCGTTTAACGAGGAACTGGACGCGATGTACGGTGACGCCAACCTTCCTCATGATGAAGCTTGGGAGTCAATGACAAAGGACTTGTGTCAAATGAAAGAGTCGCGGAACGCTTTGAGCAAAGAGAATTCGTAAGTTTCTCGTTTACCTCGCTCTTTCATACGTTCCACGAGTTTAACAGGGAACTGAAACGAAAAATCGCCGAACTGGAGTCAGAAAAAGAGGAGTGAGTCCGTTGGTCCACTGCTGGTTCTCGTCTGACCCTGTATTAGGTGGACTGTCTTGCTACGGGCTCATGGACTGATATCATGACATGTTTCCTGATTTCTACATCATTTTTTGCATTCAGATTTGCTTTGCAATCTTGTCTACATACTCACAACGCCATCTCCGCAGCTGGACTGCATCAGCAATTAACAGATCATACTCTCTGTTTCACCGCTCGTTGTGCTACTAACTCTGTCAATCTTTTACGCTTCAAGGGAGAAGGTAAGCTCTTGTAAGCAACTGATCCGATGTCGTTAGATGAGGTGGACGCAGTAAAGATATCTGAATCACGCTCCGCTGCCTCTCCAAGAGTTTCTGGTAAGCGAGGGCTGAAGGCCATTCAGAAGCAGAATCTCTTGCAGGGATTTCACCGACCTCTCTGTGGCTGCAACGGAGCCGTCATCCATAAAGCTATCGTCGTCGTCTTCTTCTCCAATATCTATCTCGCCGATGTCCATCGCTGCCCATTGCCGAGAGATATCTAACAGTAGGTCCCATTGTTGTACCGCAGTATGTGTGATTATTTCACACTCTTCGCGTGGATAGATTTCGCGGCAATGAGGACATTGGACTGACCCTGTTTGATGGTTAAATACCGCATTGGAACCGTCACCCAATCGTTCGAAACATCCAACACAGACAGGATGTCGGCATGGGAGGCTGGATTCAGATTCAGATAGAGGCATTGGGTGTGCAGGTTAGCATCTGACCTATAGCACTTTCCCACTGTCATATCTTCCATACAGATAGCACATTCTTCTCCTTCTGCAAGTGTATTCATGTCGATGGTATCACACATGCGTCGCAAGAGCTTGATAAGATGTGCAGGACTACAATAATGTCAAGAAATGATTGTACGTACATTAATAGCACTTTCACCAAGGTCTGCTGTCTGCCGGGTTTGTACAGCCCCATCATGATCATCTGTGAGCTCTTTCGCATCCCGCTCAATCTCTGTGTCTCGAAGCTGGGATAGTCAATATGGAGCGAGATCATCACGACCGGAAAACACACCCTTTTGATGGTACGACTATCTTTTTCCCGAGTCTAATGATATCCATTACTTCCATGACATGTTGCTAGTGGATGGGAAAACCCTTACTGCCTTCAAACCAGCGATTGTGCGTTCCAGTGACTGAATTTGACGTCGGGAAGCTTTTTCTCTCGAGCCAAAGCTCCTACCTGCGCTACTGTGTGCGTTTTGTTGAAGTTGTTGTAGCTCGGTTCTCAAGCTTCCATTCTCTTGCTCTAGAGATCGAATTTGGGTGTACAGCTTCTCCACGCCCGATCTCGCTTCTCTCAGGTTGTCCTAGAGGATCTTGAAAGTTGTCTGCTAAGCTAGAGACGAGATGCAAATACCATGATGGACATTCCAATTTCTCCCTCGATGTCTTCATTATTCAAGTCATTGTCACTCATCGCTGAATAGTGGGATGTGACTCTTCTCGTCGTGACCACCTAGTGGGGACTACTCGCCGGTGTCCTCTCTGAGCTTCCGCTTCGAAGCCAGCCTACGTGTGGATGCTCTTGTATTCGGCATGATAACTGAGGGTAGTCTCTTGATGACTTGGTGACAGTCCTGTGAAATAAAATATCCTCTTTGATTCAAACCAGGTGCAAGTCTTAGGGGAGTACATTCAATGGGGGCCGCCGGCTGGATGGATATAAACTAGCAGATTCATGAGTATTACATTTCAGCTTACAATCCTAAGTCCCTGTCGATTAGTGGTTAAATCGCCACGTTGTGGATCTCACAATACCGTGGCGCCGCAGGTTCAATTCCTGCCAGGGACAATCTTTTTCTGCGTATGATGTTTTTAGATCGCGGTGTCTTTGGCGAGGCGATGGTTCGTCGGACCAGGAGGTTCTCCTTTCACCGTGACTGTCAATCATGGCTGCCCGAAGGACCCTTGGAACGATTGATCTTTGCTTTTTAGGAACTGCTTCTGCGCAACCATCTTCCACAAGGAATCACTCTGCGATCGCGTTACGTTTGGGTGGTGATGTATGGTTATTCGATTGTGGGGAGGCGACCCAGCATCGATTGCAAAAAAGCGCAGTGAAGATGGGAAGGATCAAGAAAATATTCATCACCCATACTCATGGTTCGAGTTTGCACTCGTTTAACTGCTGGCGCGGGTAACATCGAACACACAGGGGATCATATCTTTGGGCTATTGCCCTTGATGGCATCCATCGCGAACGGCGCTGGGGGCACGGTCGAGGACATCGAGGATCCTCGGGCACAAAGTCAGGGCAATGTTGACGTCGAGGTGAGTCTGTGCCAAAACTGCCGCAGTTCTCTAGCTCACACGACAGCTAGCCACTGGAGATATACGGACCACTCGGAACACGCGCATATGTTCGTGCGGGACTCACATATACGTACACTCTCTTGGGAGCTCCATACGTCATCCACGAGCTTCGCTTTCCAACTGATCCACCCGACGGTGATCAGATCGAGCTGCCCCGTCACACATCCGAACTGCCAAGTGGCCGTAACATACCCCAAGTTGGCGGAGTCTGGAAGGATATCTTCAAGGATGATCTTGTCAGCGTCTCCGCAGCCCCCATTTTGCATTCCGTGCCATGCGTGGGGTATGTCATCCAGGAAGCCCCTATTCCGGGAAAAATAGATCCACAAAACTATATCCCAAGCATAAAACGGACCAAGACCCCGATGTCGGTAATGAGTCGTTTACAACAAGGCGAAAGTGTCGAGCTTTCGGATGGAACTGTCCTACATGGTCCTCCTCGTCGTCAGGGGCGGAAGATTGCGATCCTTGGTGATACATATAACCCTTCTGCAATCGCGGATATAGCTTGTTCACCCGACTTACTCGTTCATGAAGCGACGAATGCTCATCTGCCCGGCATAGATCCAACTACCAAACATATTGATACGTTCGAGAGCGTGGAGGCAAGGGCAAAGTCTAGGGGTCACTCAACTCCGCAGATGGCTGCCGCCTTTGCGACACGAATCGGAGCACGAAGACTAGTCTTGAACCACTTCTCACCTAGATACCCCGGGAACGACAACGTTAATGCGGAGGCGAGAACCACAATGGAGGCGATAGCAAATCTGGCGAGGCAACTTTTCACGGGCGAGATTATCTGCGCTAGGGATTTAATGACAGTAGAGGTAAACCTGCCACAGTAGTAGACTACGAACCCCTGACAATGCAACAGAAATATACGATAGCATCAATCGTCCGGAGGATCGGACAACGCACTACTTGTATCACTCGCTTCTCCTTCCTCTAACTCTTCTCTGATTTTTTTCTTCGTTTTTATTTGCTTCGGGTCCTCTGCTACCTCTCCCATTTCGATATCGTCATCTTCAGCTTGATTGAAAGGTGTCAGATCCTTTCTTGAGCGTGTTTCCCTTTGTGACGACAATGGAGTTCCTGAATGTGAAGCCGTATCTTTGATCGAAGCATTTAGCTTCGAAGACAGCGGAACATCAAGCGACTCGACATCTTCCCCATCCTCTTTCTCGGCGACCTCGCCGGATTCAACACCCTCTCCATGTTTTTCATCATCGACTGATGGGGTTCCTTGGACGCCCTCGTCAGCATCAATGGATTCGGCGGCCGGTGTGGGCACCGGAGAGGCCAAACGTGACACCGTACTCTCCTTGTCTTTTCCCAGTAGACGGAGGGAGCTGAGGTCCAATACGATATTATCCAGAGCAGACTTCTGCCCTCTGATGATCCGTTCTTGCGTTTCATGCTCTGACGAAATTGCTGCCATATCGTTCTCCAGTGCCAGAATCGACCTCGAATGCGACGCGTCTTAGGATACCATAATGTGAGGGAGAGAACACGTACCGCTCTAATTCATCGCGACTGGGGAGCGTGTTTATTTTTTCTGTGATCGAGTCGTACTCCATCTTCCGCCTGCGCTCCATCTGCGCGTGTTCTAACGCGACCTTGAGTTCGCTAATTTGGTTGCGTAGAAGATCGTGTTCTTGCTCTGGGGGAAGGGGTGGTATTTCGAAAAACGTTCGAGTGGACCAGAGCACTTACCAATTCTATGTCGTTCCCGTTGGTACTCCTCTACCTGCCTCGACTCTGCCTCGCAAATCATCAGGCTCTTCTTTAGTGCCAACTCGAAAGAGGCCAGTTCGACCAAGAAAGCCTCCCGTGCGTCATCAACGCTCCCGCCGTGGGCGGGTGGTAGTAATGGGGTGTGTGCTAGTGAGGCATAATTGTGGAACTTTTTGACGATGCGACGGAGAGCCCGTTCATCGTTGGTGATGCGGGTGTGGATGATGGCATCTGAAAGGGGAGTTATTGCGGTAAACGCGTCAAGGGTCATGGCATACATGCCTTCTTCCTCGGTAGACAGAGGCGGAATGGTTGGTGTTGCTTCAAGCTGGGGGGGATTGCTCATGGTCGACATCAAAGTCTAAGTTGGGGTGACCTTGCGAACGTGGCTCGCGATTACAATGCAATAACATTAACGACATCAAAAACATTGTACAGGCTCACTACAAACTCCAAGCCGACAGGCGTCAGCGCGAAAAAAGTCCTTACAAGGCGCTGACCGACGACATCGACTTAACCCCATTCATCTGACACAAAGGGTGTCACAAGCTCATATATCTCCTCGTTTCCTGTGCCCTTACTTGCCCTGTTTCTCCCTATAACACGCTTGAACATACCCCCAACCCCCCTCTTTGAAACACCCTCCGGATCGATCGGCGCAACGCGCTCTGCTTCTGTCTGGTAGCAGTTGTCGATATGGTGTGCCAATTTTCGTAACCCGCTCGAGCTATCGTTGGCAGCTCTACGCGAGTCTTGCACAGCCGACTGCAGATACATCGCAAGGTTGGGAAAATTAATCGGGAGGTTGGGATATGGGGTTGTGGGCGTTGATGGCACAACATAATATTTGGCCATAGGCGAGTCAGAACCATCGTGAAGAAGAGTCGGAAGGGGCGACAGCGTATACGAATACGGTAGGACGCTGACATCGTTGTTAGTATACTTGTGCGAATTGGGCAGGTTAGAAGGGATAGGGTAGTCTGTTGTCAGATAGAGTACTGTTCTCCATTCGGACGCAGAGTGATGAATCTTGGCAAGCCCGATCATGAGCACAACAATTCTCCATTCTACACGACTTGACACACCTTGACAAACTGAATTACAGTTCGCAGTTTAAGATCATGCTTGGCGAGGGTGAGCGCTTCTACAGTAGGCTCCACGCGGGTGCCGCTCAGTCTAGCCATTAACTTGAGCAACTTTCGCCAGCTGGGGGCCTGAAAATGGAAAGTAGGCGCTTTGCCATAAGGAAGAGTGATCACGTTTGGCATCGTACTAGCCATAGGCGACAACTCGGTCGAGATAACTGGAAGATTAAAGCCCAAAGCTAAGCGACAGTGTCAAAAAAAGTGGGAGGTGTATTTTAGAGTCGAGACATACAAACACCCATGAGCATCTCTCGTTCAACGTATTGATTTGCTGACAGCGGGATAAGTGGTCGTGTGGATGGTCCTGGTTCTGTATCCCCCTCTTCTTCAACTTCTTCATCCAACGGGTCCAGGCTAGGCGAGGACCCGAGAGAAAGGTCGGGACTCGCAGGCGGATGTGTAGGAGATTTATATCCAGAAGAAGCAGGAAAAAGTTCGCTACCCAGGGAACGCCCGGTGCACGTACTGTTTTCAGACGAAACTGATGACCAACTCGGTCTCGAGGCAAAGGGTGGCATTGGCGATTGTTCGCTACTACTTGATTGAGTCAGTGACAAGGACGGCGAACTGGGGACGCGGTCCGATGAAGGTGTGTAATCGCTTTGCAGGTATGTACTGGAAGTAGCTGAGGACGAGGAGGGTGCGACAGTCAAATGACTCGGGGAAGGAGTAGGAAGAGGGCTTCGAACTAGATTAGAAACAATGTTAGCATACAGGGGGGGTGTTGGAGATAAGGTATCCCGGGCAATGTGCAAATTTTGGACGTTGTTCGGTGTCCCTAAGGGAAAATTACTTGGGTCGTCATCGGACTCATTTTGGTTCGCGGAGGAATGTGAAGAGGAGAAATCTTCGTTTAGGGAAGAGTACTGCGACGAAGTCGACGGGGTCGGGGTTATCATATGTAGCCAGCTTTCGCCTTCCGGAGGATGCGCAGAGCCCTTTATGGCAGAGATGGATGCCCGATCTATGGATGGTGGTCTAGGCGAGGACGGTGATTGCTCATCGAGAGAATATACGCTGCTGGACAATAGCCGCGATTCTTCCAGGGCTCTTGCGAGCTCCTCGTCTTCCTGGGCGATCAACTCTCGCTCACGTTTTCGAGCCTCTGACGCGGAAAGTGTGAGGGCGACCTCAATTTCCTTCTCATTCGGGGGAGGTACGGTCTCTTCTGCAATAGGTTCAGGGTGCTGTGAAGATGGACCGACCATGGGTAATGGTATCGCTGTGGGATAGAGCGGAATTCTCGAAGCAGGAGCGATGGCCAGTGCTAGGGGTTTGGGCGGGATCGGCGGTAATGGGTTGTTGGTCAGGGGTTTGAGTAGTGCTTGCGGTTTCAGTGGGAGGGGAGGTGGCGGAGGGAGGGAAACTTGTGGTTGCGAAAAGAAATAGTCGCCATACAGCGACGAGCGTTGCGGTGAGTGATAGGGTGAAACCATCGGGCCATGGCTGGTGCGCGGCCGCTGGGCAGTACTTTTGTCCCAAATTCTTGCGTGCTGCCGACCGGGGGTGAGACTCGGTGGGATAAATGACTGCGGAGCGTTGATCATCGTCTCTGGGATATAGGGCGATGGGCCCGACATGCTTATGTGCCGGGGTCTGAGACTGGGAGGGAGAGGACTGAACTGTGAAGGTGGGGCATCGAGGGAGGTGGCATGATGGGGTGGACGAGGATACTGCCAAGCTTAGGAGAGGGTAAACTGGGTCCCAACGAGAGTGAAGAAGGTGTTCGTACCTGGATGGTTGTAGGATTGCATCGCTACTTGAAAGTACCTGCGCCGTGAACGATAAGGTACTAAAAGGAGTACGGCCCGTGGGTGATCAAGTACTTGTATGGAGTCGTGCCTGAGTCAAGCTCAACAGTGCTACTTGGCTCATCCGAAAAACGGTGGACGAGGAGGTGGAGATGACAGTGGGACGGGTGAGAGCAGCACAAAGACACATGTCATCAACGTTGAGCAGCCCCCAACAGCGCCCATCTCGCTTGATTTGCTGAACCCTTTGACTTTGGCTCACACATCAGCCGTAAGTAGGGACGATCAACCATTGCTCCACACGAGGTACAACGTGTGCGGGTTGGAATAAAACAATACTCTAACGTACAATATGCAAAAGAGAGCAAAGCGCTGAGACAAGTTATGCTGATGAGTGTGCTTGTGGAGACCTGGAGTCGAGAAGAATGTTGAATGGCATGGCGTATGAGTATATGGTGTACGTGCAGCAGAAAATGAACTGAAACCCAAGAATGCACAACGAACGCATCAAAGGTCATAAGACACGAGAAGGAATGAATTTAACAGGAGGGTGCGAAACACCCTGTACAGCAGAGGTCTTGAATCCCAACTTCCGCATCACCGCTAGCAGATCCACTCTTTGCAGCGGCTTGGAAAGGGAAGCTGAAAACAAGCCATTCTGTTCGTCTCCTGTGCTGTAAGCGCTAACAGCGATAATCGGAGTATTGGTGTTCTTGTTGTTCGTGCTCTTGATATACCGAGCAGCACTTTCACCATCCACTATGGATCTCTCAGCCTCAGCAGATGCGACTGCGTCAAAGATAGATGCACTCACGGACTGGCATGTGCAGGTCCATCAGGATACAGTCGAATTCTGTGGAACGCTCAATTTAGATTTTTTCCAGATCACAGCAACAACTACTCACTGATGTCGCCCATCGCAACACCAATCGCTTCGGAGCCATTAGCAACTACCACGCAACGACACCCAAGACGGACGAGCAGCGTCTCTATTATCTTAGCCGTGATAGGATTATCCTCAGCCAGTAAGCAGGTCACAGCGCGATCCGTAGGATCCGGCCCCTTGCGCAAATCCACAGAGTGAACTGACGAAGGAGGCGTCACCTCGAACTGACTTAAATTTTGCCCTGCCGAGGAAGGCCAGTTGTCAGAGCCTGATCCATCGCCCGCGCTACTCGAAATAGACGCAGTTCGTAATCGGCTCGGCATCGTGTTTCTGCGCTCGACGCCATCAAAGTGGTTCAGTTTGAACCTCTCAATTGCGCCAAACTCCGAAGGTTTGCGGGAATGATTGCCAGAACTACTGCCTGGTGTGGACGGTGGTATGCTTGTTCTTGACGGCGAGGAAGCGATCGACGACGTCGACGTCGACGGAGAGGGAGGGCCTTGAGAGATGGTCTTTTGGTCTATGGTCGTCACAACGCTCGGAGGCTTCTTATGGCGCTGTGATAGACTACGCCTTCGCGTGCTGATGCTCGCTGGGTCGGACAAGGTATGAGCGATGGGAGCTAGCTGATCTGTCTTGAGCTTGCGGATCACATCGTCGTTCGCCTGCTTCAAGACTGGTAAATTCTTAAAACTGAAAGATCCAAAGTCATCGCTGGCGGGAGAGGGAGCTGAGTCTCGGTTACTTGGCAAGGAAATGTTGGTTGGCTGTGCGGCCGGGTTGATTGTTGGGCTGTCGATGTTCGTGATAGCAATGTCGTCGTCATGGAACAACTGAGGTATCGCTCCTCGGGGATCGAAATAATCCGTCGACTCCGGGTCCGAAAGTTGCGGTATGAAAGCAGCTTCTTTCGAAGTGACTTTATCCCACTCAATCCCCTCAAAAAAGGGGTGATTTTTCACTTCATCGGCACCGTTGGCACCCAATCGTGTCGCGGGGTTGGTGTGCATAAGTCTTCGCATGAAATCCTTGACCTCGTCCGAGAAGTCCACCCAATCTTCGTGCCACTCGATTTGTCCCGAGAGTATGTTTTCAAATACCTTTTCCGGAGTCTCGGCGTGGAACGGTGGGATCCCGTACAAAAATTCGTATGTGATGACCCCGAGAGCCCACTAAATGACAATTAGTAACTGTACATCTTCGAGTAGAATGTGAGGATCCGTACCCAATCAACGGCAGCATCGTCACCGCGAAGACCTAGTATTGTCTCGGGTGCCAGATAGTCCGGCGTGCCGACGAACTTCTGCTCCCCGGGAGGAGTGTTGCCGCCTGAATGCGAGCGTAGATCTGTGGTGAGTTCCGTGGCAAACGATTGTATAGGACTGTCTGCAGCCCTGCTCCGCCTCGAATAGATGTTTGGGCCCAACTCAGAACCGCTGCCTGACTCGCTGATGTCGTCTGCGGGGAACTGGAATAACGACGTTCCAGTCCGAGATACGGGATACGCTCCTTGGCCAAAATATGAACCTCCGTCGGATGGCAGCATCGGAGAAGCAAGGAAACCTGAATCCAGGGAAGGGGGCCGAGACCGCGAATCGTACCTTGTGCGATGGCGGATTCCCATTCCCATAGGTCCTTCTCGAGTCTGTCGGCCTAAGAGACCGATCCTGCTCAGTCCGAAATCGGTGAGCTTCAAGTGCCCGTGCTGGTCGATGAGCAAGTTATCCGGCTTCAGGTCCCTTGTTTGACAATGCTCTGTCAGATTGGTTGTTTATATATGAACAACAAACTCGGACGTACCGATGAACAACACCTCGCTCATGGAGGTACTCAAGACCCAACACCACTTCCGCAATGTACTGACGCGTCCATTCTTCAGGCAGCGCCCCCAGTGACTTGATGAGAGCAGCACAATCACCGCCATTTAGGTACTCCATAACGAGGTAGAGATTCTCCTTGCTTTGGAAAGTGAAATATAACTTCGCTACGAATGGCGACTCCGCCTGCTTCATGAGGATCATCCGTTCTGCCTTAACATTGGTGATTTGATTCTTCGCAATCATGTCAGCTTTCTTGAGAACCTTGATCGCATAATAGTCGCCTGTTGCCTTCTTCTTGGCAAGGAAGACCGAACCAAATGCGCCCTTGCTTATCGGCTTGATGATGTCAAAATCCTTGATGGAAGTTGTTGTAGAACGGGACAATGGCGCCGCGGACGGCTGGCGGGGAGATAGGGGCGTATTGGAAGATGTTGGACTGAATATCGGATTGACAGTGGAATGTCGTCGGTGTCCACGGCGAGTGGCAATTGGGGCATCTCGAGGGAGAATGCTAGGTGACAGGGGAGGTGTGACTAGAAGTCGAGGTTCCAGGAGGTTGGTGGTGGATCGACGGGCCCTTAGAGTGCCGTTCTCGGCAGGAACTTCATTGAGATCCATGTATGGTGGGTAGTCATCCGGGCACGCAGAAGCGGTAATCGGTTGTGCCAGAGCAAGAGGAGACGATATGGATGATGGCGTCGAGGATCGGGTAGGCATCTTGTTCATCATTTGCCAACTTGGCGGAATTGAAGTAGGAGCAGGCATGGAAACTGGTTGCCGGTTCTCGTTTGGCACAGTGGGAATCGGGGACGAAGGGGCCACAGGCGTAGGACCAGATGAAAACATATCTTCGACAGAGCTGATAGAAGCGTTCTCCGATGTAGCCCGAGGTAACGCAGTTTCCTCCATTATTTCGAGCGTCGCACCGCCGATCGGCGCAAGATCGTTTTCGTTTTCGTCGCCGCTTTCCTCTTCATACTCGACGGTCGCCAGACTTTCTTCCACTCTCTCCTCCCATTCGTGCCAAATCTTCTCCGAGTATCGGATGGTATTCTGCATACGGACAACGTTGTCCACCTTTTGTCGCATTATGCGCTCGGCATCCTCGACTAGTTGGGTCAACGCGGCATCCTCCGACGTCGGTTTGCACCAGTTTCGCACTTGAGACATCTTCCGCTCCGAGGTCGGGGAGAGCAGTCTTTGTCGCTCAATAGGTTCCTTCGACTCCTCTTCCTTAAGTGAGGGAATGGTAACTTCCAGCGCAACCTGCAAAATATCATCCAATTGCTCCAACAGCCGACGCTGCATCTTCTTCACGCCAACACGCTGCATTTTGTTCGTCCGGAATAGCTGAAGAGGGTTTGACATACTGGGTGATGTAGATGGAGTGAATATGGGCACTCCGCGGTATTCGGGAGTCATCGCCGTCGACGAGGCGTCCAATGCGACCAAAAGGTCTTTGATAGTGTTTTTCAGCTCACCAATGGATTCGTTGCATTCGCAAATTTCTGCCTCAAGATGGTGCACCTCCGCGCAGGTCTCGCTGTGCTTCTCAAAGTACCACTGCGGGATATGGCACTCACAGATGCGACACAGAATAGGTTCGGTGGATATGGGTTGCGTGAACGGAAAGGGTGTCACAGGCTCATCGGTCATACGCTCTGATATGTGTGCTTCCTCTGGCAGGGACTCTTGACCGATTTCTCCGGATTCCAGGATAATGGAGGGAGACGGATACTCGTATCGCGGAGGAGCGATGGGTTTGACAACCCACATCGTGTGAGAAGGTTGCGCATCCTCGCGGTCAATCATGAGCATACCTTTACCCTCCATCTGTTGGTAAAGGACGCCGTTCGCGACGAGTTCCTGATGGCCGTCAGGTTGAACTTGCAGCCGGAACCTAACTTCGACTGTGTGAGAATCATCTTGCTGAAGACTTTGAGTCGCATCCTTGAAAACGGTCCAATCCGACGGCGCGAGTAAGTGCGATATTCGTGTCCCAGAAAGTTCTGTTGGATCAGTTCTAATAATATCAAACATTAAATAGTTGTCACCAGATCAGAGACGGAGATCTTACCCGACCACGACTCTCCACGCATAATTTACCCAGATGAAGTGATCCCCGTCCAAGCTGAGCTCCATAATGATATTCTGATTCTGTGCAGTTTCCGCCTGAAGACGCAGGCGTTCTGTAGCCAGAACTCGAGCAGATTCGCTGTGGTCTGGTAGTTTGTTGGGCGAGCGAGATGAGGGATCCGGGGAGGTCGATTTTCGCATGAGTTCCTTTGGGTGTTCGTCTCTTGAACGCCTGCCCTGACTGACCGCCCGACTCATTCGTAAACGGTGTTCGTCTTCGAGAGACATGCGCAACGGCCCCTCATCCCTATGTCCACGGGTAGTCGGTGTCGGTGCTGGAGGCAGTTCTTCCGAAGGCTTGAGCACGAACATGAGAGGCTCATCTTGCTCATCCTCGTTATTGTCATCGAAATTCCAAAACTGCTTCTCTGCCTCCCACCACTCCACGACCCGACTGAGGCTAGCGACGGCAAGTAAGACTTGCACGTACCAATTTCGTCCGTGCCAATCTGGATGATCGTCCCAAGCTTTTCCGATGTGCTGGACACGCTGAACGAGGGACTCGCAGACCTTTGGTTGGGCTGTAAGCTGCGCAGTGGACATTTCTGTGACATCTGTTGCAACGCCTATGAGGTCGTACAGCGCGGTCATGATAGGATCAACGGGGTCATCAACGAGCATGCGTGAAGAGCGGCGATTGACAGTGGAAATCGGAAGTACGTCAGAAAAGCTGCCATGCGTTGTGGCAGGAGGCAGGGGAGATCGGGATCTGGAAGTGGAACGTGAACTCTGGCCGGATCTAACGGGACGTATGGGAATATGGACTGTGCGTGAAAGCCTGCGGGAAGAAAGGCCTTGGGATGGCCAGGCGGTGGGAGGGATAATGTTGGACTGCCTGCGGGGGCTGTTTGTATCGGAGAGTGTTGTAGTAGGGACGACAGGACTAGGCCCAGCGCTAGAGGAAGGGGGAGTAGGAGTTGACTTTTCCCAGGGATTGGTGTTTTGTCTGCGCAAGGAAGGGCTGAAAGAAGAGGATGTAGATGCTGCAAGACCCGGGGACGAAGTCCGATAAGTCAGAGCAGGAAGGGAACAAGTGCCATTCTCTGGACACGCACGCTGACGGCTATGACGGCCCTCCTGTTCGGCCTCGTAGCCAGTGTCAAAATAATCGTCTGCCTGAGAGACGGGACGGGGCTGGTAGAGGAGGGGGTCGTGGAGAGAGTCATTGTCGCCGTACTGGGAGTCGTGGTCAAGGTCGCGATCACGGTAGGAGTCGCGATCCACGTCGCGGTCCTGGTCACCCTCATGGAGCCTCTCCTCGAAGAAGGTGGTGATATTGTTGATTACTCTACGGAGCTCCTTGTCACAGTCTGCCTTGGCTGTCCTGAGACGACGAGTGACATGTCTGCGGACGAAGGGCATAGATACGGTGTTTGAGCCCGAGCCAAGGGAACTGATGGTGGGCTGGCTGGCATCGGGGGTCAAGACGAGGGGACTCGGAGCCTGACGACGGGGGACGTCGGACATGTAGAGGATGAGAAAGAAAGTAAAGGGGAGGGATCAGAGAGGGCGGGAAGGGAAGGAAACGGAGAGCATTAGGCGACGGGGACGGGGCTGCACTGTGATCGGTGACCAGTGACGAAGTGAAGGGCGGGCGATGCTCCCAAATGTCTGGGCGTCGTTTCAATCTTGCCCACACTCACTTTTTATTTTATTTTACTTTATAACATGTTCCTTACTGAGACTCCCCGGGGTCTTGCCCCACATCCCCCCATTTTTCTCCTATTATGTAAGCCACCATTTCTATCATGCTCCTCGTCGACCTCGCTGCCCGCGCTCTGGCGCGAACTCGTCCGCGTCTCTCCGCTTTCCGCTTTTCTTCCACCCTCAGAGGCGACCAGGAACACCTCCACGACATCCTCGGCCAGGCAGAAGACGCGCGCAGTATGTCTCTCTTGCCCGTTTATGCCCCGCTCCTCACCTCTTGCAGCCGCTGACCCGGGCACCCAATGGCAAGCAACGGGTCTCCGCAGAAAATTCGCTCCTGGCCTGGTAAGCCTTGTGTATTCCCTCTTCGCACACCCCTCACAGCCCCCAAAGTTCATTCGCCCCCACTACTGGTCGTACCAGCACCGGTTTCAGCCCAAGAACGCTAGAACCGCACCTCCCCTGGTAGCACCCGGCCGGAAAGAAGCGTTTCAGTATGACATTTTCCGCGAGTTTGGCATAGATCCTCTGTGGGAGACAAGCAACTCAACCCTGCTCGCCACATTCGTCTCTGAGCTCGGTAAAATCAGACCTCGCACACAAACGCGCCTGACAACAAAGACCCAGCGCAAGCTAGGCAAGGCCATCCGCCGCGCCAAGATGATGGGCGTCATTCCTTTGTTTTATAATCCCCGAATGATGCCCAAGCCAGGGCAGCTATAATAGTCGTTGATCACATATTTTTCCTTGGATTGTGTTTGTCGTAGCCTAGTACTATCCTGCTCAGAATGAATGGCGTCCCTGATCGTGTAATTCGCACGCCAGGGCTACAGACAACCAGATCGCCGCAAGCAAGATGATGGTCACGCGGGCAACACGCTTGTCGGACTCGTTAAAAAGCTCCGGTACACAATCTCTATAATTCTGCCAGCAGCATCGTGCCCAAATTCTGTACAACCTGATCGCCGATTGCCTTCTCCACCGTTTCTTCCAAATGCCGTTTGGGATCTTGCTTCCCCACATGGCGCGTCTTCAATTTCTCTACAGAAAGCGTGGACTCCTCTTGTACGGATTTGTTATACGCCTCTGATAGCGTAAGCATTTTCTGCGGGGCACACAATTCACCCTAATTCACAGAAACTTCTGATCGGAACTAACCTTGATAGCGTCCTCGTTGCTCTCCTTGTGAGAACAGAAATCTTTAAGCTTCAGACCCTCAGTCCAGTTCCGCTTATGTAAATTCATCAGCATTGCTTGTTCCAGCTCGGTCTTGCGGTAATTGACAGCAATAGAGTAATAGTGGCGATTCAATCCGTGGACCAGTGCCTGGATCGAAGGCTTGTTGATGTGTCCAATGTTGGAAGTTGTTTGCCGTGGCTCCCGGCCCGCGAGCACGGTCTGGGGGTTGATGAGACGGAAAGCATCAATGACTACCTTGCCTTTCACAGACTGGATGGGATCAATGACCACCGCAACGCAGCGATTTTGCATTTGTTCAAACGACTGGAGCAAAAAATCAGATCGTGCATGGTCAATTAGTGACAATCGTACTTGTTGTGTGTTGATGTCGACACTCGATAGCCAGCACCCAAACCCTGGATGCGAATGGTACCACCCAACGACCATCTCAGGTCTGATGCACACGGATTCAATGAACGCGAAAGCAAGCACGCAACGAGGACTGCTCACCGGCCAGTCTGCTTCAGCATATCGACCATTTTTGTTTGAAAAACATGATCTACAGATTCGACGGTGACTGTCGTGCCTGATTGGGGCATGGCGAAGACGTCGATGACTTGTACCGTGTACTCGTCGACGAATTCTCCGAGCATGAGACCCATGACCTCCATGGGAACACCAGCACGTCCGTGCTTCAGCATCTTCACGAGAATAAGCTTTCACATATGAGTGCATTGGTCACTGCGCACCTTCAACAGCGCCAACGATGAGATATGAATGACTTCTCCACTGTAGTCTCTACATGAGTGCAATGTGTCAGGGGGTGGGGACGACTCACTTGTCCGGAATGGTAGTGTCGACTGGGCCGCGCATGCCGGCCCTGATCTGATTTCCGATGAGGTTTCCTATGTCGTCCATGGTCGTCGCGCGTTAGTGCTCCGCTGACGCGTCTTTCTGGGTTAGGCAAGATCCTCTAAATCAAACACATGCAAACATCACCCTGCAAAGCTTGATGCTGCGAATCTTGCAGGGCTGACTAGTATGCCCACCAGCGAGCTTTCTGATGCTCTTAACCCGTATTATGCGCAGTCGAGATCCAGGACAACGCATGTCTCTGGAAACCAACGACCGCCACCTGCCCTACAACAGGCTGCGCTGCAACACGCCCCGCATCGTAGTGAACTCGAACTAGCTATCTCTGAACTACCCAGGCCACCTGCTACACCTCCTATCCCACCAATGTGAGCAACCAGCGTATGTGTTTCCTTACTTGACTCAGTGCACCACAGCAGCCACAGTCCTGCACGTTCCACCAACCCACACAGCGGTGGAATCCATGCGGTGCAAGAGCTCTTGCGTTTCCTGGCTTCCACGAGGGAAGCACAAGAAATAGAGCGCAGGCGGAGGATTGCTTGGGAACAAGAGCAAGAAGCCAGATACAGACTTCGTCAGGCGGAAATGGAACGTCGTATGCTCGAGATGCGGCAAGAGATCACTGCACTGAAAACGCGTGTGGCTTTCAGCAGCCCCGGGTCCTCGTCATCGATTGGAGCTTCTGTGGATGTTCAGAGCAATATTGCGCTGCCACAACATTCGCAGCTGGAGTATGCCTCGCTCATTCCCTCGCCACAGCAGCCGACTCCTAGTACCTCCCCCACTCTATCGCACCCCTCAACTCCTGCGATACTCTCCGCTCCAGCAGCGGGTCAACCTGTAGCCGGGCCGTCGACAGATCCCGTACTTGATTTCGCGGAAGCATCAACTTCAGCTTCCTATCTCCCGTCGCCGTTACTACCTCCTACTCGCTTTATCAGTGTAAACCCTTCATCGTCTGTTCGAAACGTAAAGGGGCGTTCTACAGCAGGATCGGACTCCGAGGGAGAGCCGAATACCGATGAGGACTTACCACCACCTCAGTATCGTGTGCGTAGGAAAAATCACCACGATACACGTTGTCTCACCATTCAGGTAATTCCGTCCTGGTTTCAGTTGATCGTCATGTCTTTGCTCATATCTACGTTATCGAGCACGCTATGCGCAATCACTTGTTGCGTGCTATGATGGTCGAAACGGATAAAGACTTGCCAGAGAGTCATGTGGAAGGCACACCCTTGGGTCCCGACGAAGCTGTTCGATTTGTATGGGAAAAGACGCCGAGGCAGTCCGTACATAACGGACGCATGAAGGAGCGAGTCCTCAAAGAGCTCAAAGCCAATCGGAAACTATATAAGCACGTCCCAGACAAGGACTTTGGAAAGAAGACGTTGGATTCGGTATTTGATCAGGCATTTGTGACGTTTCGACAGAAATTCAAAGCCCAGAGGGATAATTCTGCGGCACAAGTTCACAAACAACGCGAAGACCTCAAGGCACAGCGTGCCCGGCGACTGAGTCGACGGAAAGTGGTATGTTTGCGCAATTACTAGGCATGCATTGACTCGCTGAGCGTTTGTTTTGCAAGAAACTTGGGAATCGGTCGGATGCACGAAATAAAATGGCGGCTTTTGAGCATGTTACGTTTGATGGAGCACTCCAAATAGAATGTATGTCGTCAGAGGAGTCCGAGGTTGAAGACACTGGCACCGGCACTCGGACCACCTTATTCCGAATACGAGGCTTTTCGTGGCGTAGCCTCCGGTTGCAGCGGTTATTCGACGCACTGGACGAGGAAGACAGAGCAGACAACACACAGCGTCCTCGACGAGGGGTGGGTCGGAGGGAGCGGTTTCGTGGACCGCCAAAGGAAGGGATACTGGTACCTCCGAAGGGTGTTGCTAGTTGGATGATCAGCAAGCAATGGATGTACATGATGCAGGCGTCGCATGCCGAGGTTCTTGGGATGCTCAAGGAGGTTGTGGTAGACTCGGCTGGGTTCGACTTTGATGTACTTGGGGCGGAAAGCGAGGAGGAGTATAGGTAGAAGTTCCCACGGTGTTTGTGTGGATGTGGTCGACGCAGTCTCGAGTCATTTTACTTCTTTGATGCACCTCTTCACTCCCAATCACGTGTTGCTTGTCGGGGCCTGCTACCCTCCCTGGTCTTCTGCGGGTCCAGAGTATCGTCCGAATGCCCACGAATTGTCTCGTCTAACTTACTATGCAACTAACCGTCCAGGCAAAATTCACAAACTCGGCGCAGAGTTGGAGAAGCACTCCAAAACAGAGTGCTCAAAGGCACTCGCAGGAAACCCGCGTGCACGAGCGTGAGCGTTCATGACCGTCCTCTCTCCCGTTCCTCACCCTCATTCTAGTTCACTCCTTATCACCCTCGCCATCCTCCGCGCCTTGGCCATCGAATGCCGCCGCGACATCTCACTCCTTTCACCCTCACTCCTTTCCTGTCTCAAAATCACCCTCGATCTTGTATCTTCTGACTTGGAGATCTCTGCTCGTGCAGCAAGCGTCGTCCGTACCTCTCCGCTGTCCCGCCACACCGCACCTAACTGTTTACAGCTCACTGCGTGGTGCACGTATACCGATGGTCATGCCATTGGCGTAGATCCCGAAATGACTCAGAATTACCTCGTTGTGCTCGGTCACTTCGCAAAACAGTCCACCACAGAGATAAAATCTGTCGATTACGAGTTAAGAAATAGGTAAAATCTCCCCCATTCGCTCCCACTCCCAATTTCAACCCAATGTCCAGGACACGTATGGTCGGCCTAGCGGCAATCACCGGCGTAGTGAACTCGGAAGCTTTATATGTCTCTTCTACCCAGTTCAAGTCACAGGTGTCCCGAGTCATCCCCGCTCTCCTATTCCATATTTTGCAATCCGATCAAAAGTCCCTCGATGAATGGTACGTTACTTGTCATCCATGTCTAGCATGAACAGTGCCATACCGTTTACCCCTCCAGTGCCTCCGCCATCAAGGATAATACACCATCAGTCTACATGGCAGAATTTCGTACCCGTCCCCCTGACGAACGGAGGGCGGCATCCATCCATCTTCACGTTGACGGCGAATCTGGTCCTTCGTCTGCGGACGTCCTGACAGCATCCCTTCGTGCCTTGTCCCTGCTTTTGCGGCACTCGAATGCTGCTCAGATTGGTCTTATATTGCAGGCAGCATTCGAGACCATGGATGATCAACAGCTCTGGCGAAAGGTGGATCAATGCCGCTGGTTCGCTCGGAAAGCATGCGAATGGACACAGTACCAATATCGATATGCCGTTCCATCCCGGCTAGTCGAGCGACTGCTCGAGACACACGATACCCCGGTCTCTACTCATCAACAGAGAACATTGACAAAGATGCTCACCACAGTCTTCACTTCACCAATTCCTTTGGTCAACCTCTCGACCTCAGATATCGTATCCAACCTCATCACACTGGTCCTCCGCAGAGTCTCAATCAACCTCGACGACGACTTACTTCCTTTATTGGTGGAGAGCATTAGCTCCCTTGGCACTCACGTCTACTACTCTGACCAGATCCAGGATCTGGCTAGCGAACTCATCAGTCGTCTCGTCACGGTCGAAGTTCATGGCTCGCCATTCCTAGAGAGAGACGACTACAACAAACGGCGGTCACAAGCAATCAGATGCTTGTTGGCTGGACTTTCGGGTCTTATACTAGTCGCAGGCGCGGCAAAGAAGGACGACCATGATAAGACCATAACGTCTCCTGAGCCTTCATTTTTACTGAGCAGCGGTACTTCGTCACCAAGTCCCCAGGTTCCGCAGCGGAAGGGAGTATCTGGAGAGATATGGTATGAAACACTGAATCTTCTGTGTGATGGTGATTACGCAGTGAGAAGTGACTACGCTCATACGTTGGTCACATACATGCGCCAAGAACTTGTGAAACGCGGCGTCTCCGGAGGCACAAAACGTTCAAGGCAAATGACGGAAGAAAGTTCCCCTACCCAGGTGAACAACATCAGCCTACTACTCTTCGGCGATCCTGGCACGCGGTCATTACACGCTACCCACGCTTATCTATTCATGCTGGCCACCTCGTCCTCGCTTGGGTCTGTCACCGACCTTTCTCCATCTCCAGCTTATTCGATGAATGGCGACCTCGCATCCATAAGAGTCTCTTCCACAACTCCAAGCACTGACCCACCTGGGCAAAGCCTGGAAGTCGCAGAGATACAACTATCTCGACCCTCTTCCTCCCGCCGTTCTGCGGGTACCATCACGCGGTCGCGGAAAGCTTCCAACACCCAGAGGCTACTAGAATGTACTCCTCAGAAGGTTTCATCTGCGAGCCTTGCCTCCTTATCGGACCATGCGCTCATTCTTCATGTTCTCACTGCCATCCATGAAGAGGTTCCCATCCGGGGCCTATTAACCGGAATCCCTATGCTCCTCTCACTAGACGCGGCTTCCCAGATAGAGGATGAGTCGGATCTTTCCGCTCGACAACGAGTTAAAGCGGTGAAGGAAGTTATTACCCGTGTATGGCGTGTCATTGGCCAAGTGTGGGAGTGTGCTGAGCTGATAAAACTCGCAGAAAGTGTAAGGGCGGCGCAAAGCTTTTCTACTTTAGTGCTAATGCATCGGGTCTCGTACAGGCACTCACTTCATCGCATTCTGCAGCTCTTCCGCAAGTGGCAGCATTTACTCCAGGTGTTTTACGCCCACCAGAAGAGCAGGTTATGTTCCCTCCGGTTACGGAATCAGAGATGGTGGCTGAATGGTCACATGTGAACGCTGAAGAAGCACTCTCGTTAATCGTTTCCTCCAAAAACGTTCAGGAGGCGACCGGCCTGGATCGGCAAGGCTTGCTGCGCAGGTTGACTGTTCGATGGTCTGCAGAAGCCGCCCTAAAAGATTGTGAGCCTTAAAAATCCTCCCACGTATCTATAAAATAACTGATTCCACATTAGCCCTCGAACGACCTACTACACACCGGCACTTGACGGAGAATGGATCTCCGTTACTTAAGCTGTCACCTGCACTGATGGCCATTGAGAACCTTTCCCTTCAGAGCCTGACTAGATCTGTACGCGGCGTCGGCGTTACCGACCTAAGGGAAGCTCTAGAAGGTCGCGCTGGGGCTTCTAACCCGACCCTCGTGCGCGCCCCCTCTGTGTCAACACTTGATCATGCGCTATCATTTGATATTCAAACACCTCGTCTGGCTCCAACGAAGCCAAAGCCTAGATTCAAGAAGCGAGCAGTGACCGCTGGATCGGGCGAAGTGCGGGATGTCTTGAATAAGCTTGGAATAGGGAAGCCCAATGGCACCACCAATCTGTTAAAAGCGTCTTTCCCATCCATGCAAAAGCCCGATCACAGGTACGTTCTCAGTATTTGACATTCTTCACTCCGTGCTAATCGCCGTGATCTGCCCTCATCGAAAAAGCTCCAAGCCCACCATACATTTTTCAGGTCCTTGAAATTGTATCGAACGTTCCTTATCTTCTTGCTTTCCATAAACTTCACTTCAGCCATCTATTATTTTACCGTCGGGAGTATCTTTCGCTAATTTATACTCGGATCCTCGCAAAATGGACATCATCTTCCACTTCAAGGACGCAAAAAACAGTAGCATATTTATCACGCGGGCTGTCTCCTTTTACCAGCTGATATGATAATTCTTCGAGCTCCCTCTTCCTTTTGTGTCCAAAAGCTGAGCTCACCCTGAGCTTTGGGGTGGGATGTAAGACGCGTCCCCTTCTGTCTAGACGTATTTGCATGCTGCACGCTGGACATTGCAGAGGGGACTTACAATTAAACCTTGCAAGAGTACCTCATAGATGGAGGATTGCTTGGTAGCTCTTGCGACTGGGTCTGTGATCTGTTCCGTATGTCGGAGAATCAGCTTGTTCAACTCTTGTTGAAGTCGAAAAAGACTACACGAAAGTCAATCCATAGGATACATATACATGACACCAAGGGCTCACTTGCTGAATATCATGGTCTCTTCACTCTGTTCCGTCAGCAAGACCAACGACTGGAACAAGCTAATGTAGCGTTTGCAAACCTGCAGGTGGGTCGGGTGAGCTGGCAATAGGTGAGCACTTTGATACTTGCATTCATCACCAACGCGTCAGTTGTCACAGGCGCCTTGCTGAAGTAGCCGCTAGGACGTTCCGACAATTTCTTGAGCGAATCACAGTGCTCCGAAATGACTTTTTGGAATACAGGCCAAAGCTGCAGTCGCATAGTGAAGAAGAAGGTCTCCAAAGGTGAACACTGGCGTTTCTGAACCTCCGTAGTGACTGCTTCCGTCAGTCGGACCATAGTCAGGAGGGGAGTCGGTGGCGGTAAAAGTTCGATGACGGAACCCAAGAATGTCTAAATGAACGAAGAAATAACTGTCAGGTTCACTCTCCCAGCTCTGACGCCCATGACCTGCCTTGGTATACTCCAGAGCAGGGTCAAAAATCTTCTTCCAAATGGTAATAAGCTCCGTTCGTTCAGCCTTGTCCATGGTGGCGAGACGGTCGAGTCCTTGGGATTCAACAACTCCAGGATTCTGGACGGGTGTCCTCGCTTCTGAATCAGCCGCGGAATCGTTATCGTCGACTTCTTTACGATCATGAGGTTCCGATGTGACGGAGGATTGACCGGTTTCCAGCTCTTTGGCGGAGGGTGGGGGTCCCAGGGGCTCAGCGAAGAAGAACGATGCAACAAATGAATATTCTGCTGTCGCGTTGTCCATCAAAACCAAGAAGAGGGATCTCAGGATAGCTTCAAGCGGCTCTTTCTTGTGACGAAACTTAGCTCGTACACTGTGGATAAAGTTGACGCACTTACATGAGCTTTATCGTCAGCCTGATACGCCAGTATGACACCCGGTCCGTCTAACTTTGCGTAGGTCAAGCGCTCAAAGTCTACGCGAATACCATCATTATCTGCTGATATTGTTCCGATACTTTCGAACCTCTCAGTAACCCGAGCCTGAAACCATCGATCACTGATGGGTGGCTAATAATAACGAAAGCTTACCCTCAGCCAACCAAGGCTGCGAATATATCGTCGAAACGCAGTCTCATAGTATGTGCGAGCGGCAGCGGTATACGATTCTTGTACCTCCTTTGCCACGGGTTCAGCTTGACGTCTCAAAAAACCGAACAAGGCACGATATTTGAGGAACCCGGAAGACTGCAACACCTGCATATTGGTCGTCACGCTATTCTTTATCGCGTTCAACAGCGCAAGGAAGAAGGCGCGAAGTTTCGTTGCTGTCTTATGGGTTTGTGTGGATACTTCCTTGAAGGATCGGGTGGAAAAGAACGTACGACTATCCGGAGGGCCTCCACAACATCCGCCAGTTCTCTAGCAGCCTTGACGCGTGACCGTGCGCGTAGGGTGTCGAGCCGCCTTTCAAAGTCAGTAATCACCGGTATCCATGCTTCCCCGACTTCGGTGTCAAGTAATGTAGTAGCCAGTGTGGGCGGGATGGTCAAGTCGGATATGAGACTTGACAAGGGTTTCTCGATTCTCTGCACGCAAGTTTACCAACAGAACAAAGAAAGAGTGAGAGACACCGAACCCGACGGCTCTTGAGTCTGTTGTCGATGTTGGTGCTGCGCTCTTGGAGTTCAGATATTTGACCAGATACGGCCGACAAGTCCCGCTGGAAGGTGGATAGGAATGACTCTAATGAATCCAAGAGGTGGACACTGGTCTGCTATACGCGTCAGGTACTTGACAACATTCATGGTAGTCGACTCACCTCGACTTGATCATGGAACTCGATGAATTCCTTGGCGCGAGAACGGACTTGAGCAAGGTGTCATGAGCAGTAGAGAGGTAGTATTTCAGGGAGCTGCTCACAAGTGGGTTTGGAGACACCCCCATGGTCCTCCGCGTGGTTGTGCAAGTAGTTATCGTATTCTGTCATCTAGTAGGTCAATAGCTCTCGGTGGGGAGTTGGAATACTGACCGTTGGGTGATGCCATCCACTGGTGGTAGTAAGATACCGAGTTCAGTGTCAAAAGTACCTCCAGATCGCAGTGGCGGTGCAACTTCGCATATTGACCGACCACCATGTTAGCGGCTGGCCATCGTGATTCGTTAGCCGCAGCCATGTTGCAGCCCGGGCTCAGAACAAGCCATGTAAACACACTGGACTCATCGTGTTCTTGATCATGGCTCTTAGCTTCAGGACTGCTCGTAAGCTATGGATGGGTAAGCCAATCCTCTCCGATGACCCTTGGGACTGGTGAATCCGACTTGCCAGGTGTGATTGCATTGTTATCCCTTACGTGCATCTTCCTTGCCGTCGTACTCTGGGTTCATGGCTACAGCAAGTCTAACAACTTTGGTGCCCTGGTAGCTATCCCTTGTTTCGCATTCGCCGGCGCTATCTGGACGTGAGTAATTCGCCCAACACTCCCTGCTGTTTCCTTCGTCTACATATTCCTAAAAAAAGGATTTTCAAGAAGATGTTTTTGTCTCCACAAATCGTCTGTGTCGAGGCAACATGGGTTTTCGCCCTCCTTCCCTTTCAGATACGCAAGTCTGGAGCAGCCTGGTATGGTGCGCTGCTAATCATCTGGCCCACAGTGCTCGGTCTCTTCGCATTTGAATCTGATGCTGCGCTTCGCTCCCGCTTCACTGCCGTTTACGAGGCTCTAGTAGCATTGGTCTGGACCAATACTGCGCTAGGTATCTCCCTTGAATACCAATCAATTAATCGCAAGTTGACTGAAACTCCTCCAAGTCTTCTTATACGCAGCAGGGATCATTTTACTAGCGCTTCTCACGCAATTCTCGTGCGATCAGGAGATATGGGCGCGTGACATCGACTCCAGCCCATGTCCATTCCCCTTTCCAGTTTTGCTCGTTTACGCTTTCCCATCCGCTGCCAAGTATTTTCGCGAAACCGCGGTCGAATCTCGAGAAGGTGCATCTGCCGCCACCGCCGACTACTGCCTCCCAGGCTGTCCTTGCCGTACTAAACCGACCGAGGCACCCGGTTTGGGAGCTGAGAGTGCGAACTACACGGAAGGCCCACAATCATCTATTCCAATACGCGTACCGACTGCGATGGAGAGGCAGAATGCGATCCGTGTTACACTAGGCCATATAACTCGATGATGTTGTGACTCTTTGAGTAATATGTAATATATTTAACTGATATGCAGGACGAGAGAACGCGACAGCAAGTTGAGCACCAGAATTAGACAGTGAGAGTAGGTAAAACCTTCCAAGAAAAAAGCAAAGAAATCAGTTTCCAGAGATGCAACTGTATCCGCAATCTACCCATTAACCGGCGAGTTCTGTCTGAAGTTGCTTGAGTACTGTAGGATCTGTTTTGTCAAGGTAATTGAGCTTGAATATGTGCGCGCCTCCACAAATCCTCTCCGCTTCTTGCAGCGCACTTGCAAGAGACGTCGTGAGCTGAAGAGTCCGCACCGGATCATGCTCATAGAGCTAGAAATTACTGAGCGACGTTAATAAGCAGCACACAAGATGGATGTACCGATTTGCGACGGTCGTACTCCAGGGTCCCTTGAGACTCGGCGTAATACGATGCTGGGACATTGTCTACATCCCAGTAGAGATTGAGGCCACTAATAGATACATCTAATTAGGCGACACCAACGACTTTTGTTAAGAACTGACCCGTCTTCGCCATCCTCGGTGTGATTGCGACTTTCCCTCACTTCATAGAGGACGTCTGTCCAAAGATTGAAGATCTCATTTGGCACGCGCTCGAGTACCTCGGGGCGACCAGTTGAAACAAGAGACGCAATCCCGAGAGCAACAAGTTTACGGTGCCGCGGCTCCGACATATGGTCAAACTAACAGGTAGCAAAATAAGATTCGAAATGCAACGAGAGAAACGGGACCAGGTACCTGTCTCCAAAAGTGATCCAAGATAACTTCCCAGATCTTTTCTTCGTGTACATTTTCAACTTGGGCCGCAGCAGACACGAGACGAGTAAACATCTCGCGATCTGTCAACGCGATACGGGCAAGGACAAAGACACATTCTGTCAACATGGTTGAGGAACTCTGTCGCATGGCTGAATACTACACAACCAAGCACAAAAACGGATTCCTACTTCATCGTCGCCGAGAATTTTTACGACATGATTGAAGAAACCAGATCTGTGCACTGGTTCCCCCCACAGCGACGAGGGAGCCAGTTGCGTCATAAAGTTCACGCAGTTTAAAACTCCTCTCTGGTTCGTCTGGAGGGCTTGGCCAAGCATGACACTCATGACTGCATTCATGAGGTCCAACGAAGAGTTCTGAAGGAGTTATCGGTGATGAGAGATAAGGGTATTTTACTAACATACCTGCAGGACAAGGAACGCATCCACGAAGAGATAGGATTCAACAATAAATGTAATCTTCCCTAACAAATCCAAATTACTTGCGAGCAATGCCATAGCAAGAGGGAATAGTTGGAGGAGGTTCGAGGTAGAAGTACCGTGGAGGGTCGTAGAGTTTCGAAGTGCAGCAAGCCAGAGGTTGACGCCATCCTCGTCCAGGTTGATGGCCACCTTCACGTGGAATTTGAGCGGTTGAAGAGGGATCGGCATGAAGACTCACCCCAGGCGACAAACTTTCCTGAACTAAGGGGATTACAAGTGGTACGAGAGGAGCGGAATATTCTTTGGATGACTACGGTGCTTTCAGTGAAAAATGCTGGATCACGCAGCGGCGAACGTACTTTGATCAAACTTGTCACAACCTCAAGGAGCTGTGCCTTGAACAACCACTCTTCCCCAGCAACAGTCCCTGAAATATATAGTCAACTACGAGTCACCAACCAGCAACGTGTACACACATAAAGTAGGGATTGCTTCTGCGATCATCTGTATGTGCGGGACGATTTGTTGGTCGGCACGTTTAACGACTACATTCAAGCTCCTTGCGAGTCGTTGTTTCATCTCTATTGTGTCTGCTTCGCTCATAAGCTTCATCAGCTCCGTCACGGTAGCAGACAAGAAAGGAGCAAAGACAGCTGCGTCAAAACTGGCGGTCTAGTAGGTCTCAGTTCTGTGGTCATTGACTAGTTATAGGTTTACTCACATTCACGCACTCGCGTAGTGCATTGGCAGCAGTGAGCCGAACAACAGCATCTGACCCAGGACTCCTGTCTTGTAACAGGTATACGAGAATTTCCCAGATAACAGGGTCTGACGCAGGTGCACACATATCACTGATCCATTTGCCAATCAACCATGCAATACGACGCTTGATAATTGGGAAGCTAAACCGTTGTCAGATGCCGCGAAATGTTTTGATTAGGTCTTACTTTGGATTTGTCTCTCTTGCTTCGACGATAAGTTTGTGACGCATCCATTCGTTGAACGGGATGACATCACAAAGCCTAGTAGCGCATCTTCCTATCGCACAATACAGCGCTTCTTTTTGAACGATATTCGCTAAATCTGTGGTTGGTTGTTCTTCGCCAGGAGGGTGAACGAACGCTACACAGAAACAACTTGAAGCTGAGAGGCTCACCAATCATGGCTTTGAAAGTGGATTCCATCAAAGGGACAACATAGTCCCGATATTGTGCCGCGAGCGTCATGAGGACGCGTTCTCCACAGGGCTGCACCATTTAAAAATAGATGGAGATAACGGAATGCAAGAACGTACGCGAAGCTCATATTCCCATTGTTCATTTTCTTTGTCTTCTTCGTTAACCCATTCTTCAGGATCAGCCATCCAGCCCTCGAGGTCGGATGGATTGAGAGGAATGAAGCGTGTGACAAGCAACCGGACTGAATCTTCGACAAACTGCTGTGACAACGCTGTAAAAGAGATGTTAGCGAAGAATAGGTCGTCCTAGGAATTGTCTGTACTGGTCTCAGTAGTTGGACCGCCCTTTCGGAAAGGGGTCCATTTGGCGAGGTTTTCCTTAAAAAGGACCATTGCTTGGACAAGGAATCGAACTGGGTAGACGGCGGCGGGTGAATCTAATATAGATGAAATATAGCTTGGAATCTATGAACTCTTTCCGACAAATATCTCGTACCTTGAATCATGTCTCCCGAGCGATGGTTGGTAGCTTCTACTACCTTAGACCAGTAGTACAAAACCATGCCGTTACACGCTGGGAGTTCGACAAACTTTGCAGTGTCAAGTTGCTGTAACCTTCTGAAGAATTTGCCGAAAAGACGGATGTGATGTGTTAATCGATCGATGGAGAGGGTCGTAATTGGATCTGAGGCCGGCATGCTTCGTACAGCGAGAACAAGGCTGATACGTAGCTCTGAAAGCGCCGTAAGCTGAGCGGTAGAACTCTGAAATAATTGAAGGAACTACGACAGCAAAGGTCAAAGAACCTGGCTCAGTATCGATCCTTAACACGAGACTTACCCATTCTTTAAGTTCTGCGAGCTCGCCTTTCTGGTCCCTGATGATGCGGGGCCATGACCACAATGCCATCTTAACGAGACATTTGTAGACGAGATGAGCTATTGTGAGAGAAGCGACGGTACGTTCTTGACCCAGCAAGCCATTGATACTCAATATTGTGGAGGAGAGCTGGGAATAGTATGCGAGGATGACGTTCCGTAGCTGGTCCGTGATCTGGCAACGAGGATGAACAAGAATTGTGGTGTTAGGAAGGTGATCGTCATACCTGGGACATTGTTCTGACGCCCGTGAGCATTTTCATGATGGAAAACTCTTTAATGACGGAGTTGAGGACTTTCAAACTACGTCTTAAGGTGAGTGTTGAGTGAATGGTCGCATTCGGGGAGCTGGCTAAGGAGAGCAAGCCGCTTTCGACGATAGGCATGATTTGTGTAAAGAGAGATGGCCTAATACATCTGTATTGTAAACGGCGAATAGCTGAACGGTGTGTCCAGACGCACCAACTGTGTGGATAGTCCAACCGAGCGATTTTTGCGACAATCAACTCATTACACTCGGCAATCTGTTGGGGGAGATTAGTTGGACACGGGAGTGGCTGAGGATGGACGGACAGTGTCATCTTCCTCGGACAAGAAAGTAAAGCATCGATGACGGATTTGTATGCGGTCATCTTCGTTCAAGAGCCTGAAAGGGTGATCAAAGGGGTGCACGTGGCGGAGGGGCAAGGGAGGACGGACTTCCGGGATCTCCAGTGAGATAGAGCTGCGTTCTTGAATTGAATGATGCTCTGTTGTCTGACCTGCAGAGGTTGAGAGAGATCTGCGGCAATCCGATGGAGGGTATTGTAGGTGCCTGCGTGGGTGTCGAGGAGGACTTTGAGGCGGTCTGTGGAAACTTTGAGCTGTTCTGGGATCTGGGACGCGGTGAGGGTGACGATATGCAAGAGCTCGTCCTCGTTGACGATGGGAGTCACCGACTTTGGTGGGGGGTTCATCATCGATCGCGACGAAAGAGTTTCAAGTTGTGATACAGTACTTATAATTACCCGAGTCGCGAGACTCATTATAGACAAACAAACGCAAACAACGCGTCCGGTCGTTCCGCGTCATGCGACAAGTCGATGACGTCGTCAAAGACTCTGAGCCTGAGCGAGAGCAACGCAGAAGACGCGATGATGTCACAGAAGGCGACCTTGACGGTGAGCGAGCTTCCAAAGAACCTCCTGACAATGACTCATCACGTGTTAGAGCTATCTCGCTTTGCCTATAAATCCACCCCCTCGTCCTCGCGCCCACCCCCACCCACTGACATCCTCCCATCTCGACCCGCCGCTGTCGCCAGGAAAAACCCTCCAGACAACTTGCCCGACTCTCAGCTCACTCAACTGTCCAAATGCATCGGCTGCGGACTACAGTGGACGAGCAGGAAATCAGCCAAGCAGAAGCGCACACACATCGAACAATGTGCAAAGAAAAACGCGTTGACCAAAGATACAATCAGAATTCTCATCGAAAAGGAAATTGCCATATTGTCCCCTTCCCAGAATACCGCATCTTCACACATACCAGCCAATGACCTGAACGAGAACGCGACCGCCACTCTGATGGATTCAGTCGTCCCCACTGGTCCAGCCAAAAAGCTCAAACGCCAGCAAGTCGTTCCCACCGTCAGGTCCCTGCCAGAGACACGTGAGGGCATCCTGGACAGAGCCAGGGACATCCTTGGGCCTACCAAGGGCCAGTCAGACCCTCAACCAACCCAGCAATTCGGTCAGAGCGTGTTAGCACGTCGACACACACAGCAGCCAAAGCGTCCGGCGTTGCTCGACGTAAATAGGTTGGAAGAACCACTTCCTACCCAGCCCTTCGGAGCAAGCTCTCTACGCGGAGGAGTAATGACTTCAGAACGGTCGGTCGATGGTTGTGAGGAATCCTCTTTTCTGCCAACTCAACAATTTGGTGCTTCAATGTTTGCCCAAGATTCTGTTTTGTCAAGTGACCGTGTGAGTGCCTTTGTCTGTTTTTATCTTACCCCAGGTGGAGCTCATCTCGTGTCCTCATCACAAGCACAAGCACAAGCGTCCCGCCTCACCGCCTCCTCTGGTGGGCAGCGACTCCAGGGCCGTGAGGCGACGTCTCCTGCAGTGATACTTGCACGTGATTTCGACGCTCTGGTCGGGAACGGAAGATATCCCACTCTGGCTTGTATCTTTCATCTGGCAACAGCGATCGACTATGTCTCAGGTGCTGACAGTCCAGGGCCATGGGCAATAGAGCAGCTATCCTGCCACGCACTCTAATCCTCTGTAGAACATACTGGCAGCACCAGTCTGGGTAACAGGCGTAGTCAATGTTGTATATAAATGAACCAAATGAATGCCGTTGCCAAGAACTCGTTGGAGCATTGAAACGTTCTCACTGCTCCACTTATCCTTATCCTCCTTCCATGCTCTACCCATGACATCCAAACGACAGCCCGCTGACATTTGCGATACTCGCCTTTCAAGTATCTCAGAGCCAGAAGATGGTGCGGATGGCTCTCCAGGACAGTCCCGGGACGAGAAGGGGAGCGACTGTGATGTACACGTGGAAGTCGAGTCAGATACATCCACGAATACTTCTGACGAGTTCGACTGGGACGAAGAGCCTTCAGGTGAAGAAGAGACCCATCAAGGAAAGCATGCTCGGAGAGGCAGGGCCCTCTGGCTCGCGTTTATGAAACTGACGCGTCCCGTCCGAACTCTCTTGGTCGGGGTCATTGGCGCCGCGTTTTTCATCACTCCGCTTTTGGTCGTGGAACTCAAGTATCAAAACAGCGGAGGTGTACGCCCTCAAGTGTACGCATGGTCCTTGTGGCTCTCTATTATATGGGCAGCATCTTGCACGACCTATTTGGTTGTCGACCTGTTACCGAACACTATCGTTACCATCATCCTACTCCTCGGTGGCCAGGTCGAGCGATTGAAGACGCAAGTAGAGGTGTGTCATCACCTCGGTCGTCGATTTCAAAGCTCCTCCTGATCATGACACCCTAAAGCTCACATTAGCGGTATCCGCTTGGCTGAAGTTGTTTCTTGACGTGTCATGGGCATGGATAGCCTTGTCTGCGATTCGAATCTACTATAATCCACCGGGGTCGTACTGGGTCATCATCAACCGTGTCATGCAGGTATTCCCTCGTTTCTTTGTGCACGTCGCATTGTTAGAAGTCTCCATGTGATTCAAACAGGCTCTTTTTACCGCCGCTGTGATCCTGTTCATTGAAAAGCTCTTTTTGAGATTCGTTGCCATCAACTTCCACCAGCGTGCGCTCGCTGACCGGTTGGCCGAGAATCGCTTGGGGTTGAAAGCGCTCGATCTCCTTTCGAATGCACACCCTGTGTCCACCAATCGAAAAACAGCTCACGGAAAGAAAGGTTCCAGAAATGCGCTCAGCTCAATAGGCGCGTCGCTCGATCTTGGAGGACTGACAGGTGTTTGGACGCATCGCAAGGACTCCAACGATGTATCGTCACCGGACGTTTATCCCGCCCACGAGCAGCACGAATCTACTGCTCGCCATCCCCCGGAGAAGAAGCGCCGCGGACTGAGTCGAGCAGAAACGAGGCGTCGCCGGCGCACATTCATGGCTTCTATCATTGTTGATCAGGTTGGCGGAGCCATTGGGCAAGTGGCATTAAAAAATTCCAAGTTTCACAAGCACGGAGAACTGGGAGGGCTTCACTCGGCCAGGAAGTTGGCAAAGAAGTTGTTTGAAGGCTTGAAGGCTACGAGTCCTGAGAGATCTCACCTTATCGTAGAAGGTGCGTTGTTGACCCTTCGTGGTGCCTGTGATATGTAATGAACGTTTATTTCCTTAGACTTTTATCCGTATTTTCGGTCTACTTCAGAGGCTGTCTGTCTTTCTGCCGCTCCCGAGTGCCCAAGCTGACGCTCTAGCTAGCATGCGGCATTTACTCTTTTTGACAAGGATGGGAATGGTGATATCAGCAGACAGGAAATTAGAGAAGCGGTGCAAAGAATCTACAGAGAACGCAAAGCACTGACGGCAAGTCTCAAGGTGAGAAGAACCGAAAACTCGGAACCCAATGTCGTTGACAACACGAATAGGACGTCGGTTCAGCGGTGGCCAAGCTCGATGCAGTCCTTGTTTGCATTGCACTGCTTTTTATCGCATTTGCTTGTTTGCTCATCTTCAATCGAAATAACACGTTGGCCTCGCTAGTACCCCTCGCAACCATCATTCTTGGATTCTCATTCATCTTCGGCCACTCGGCCCAGACGCTGTTCGAATCCGTAAGGTATTTTGCGAGTGTCGAAGACAATCGCTAATCTTATCGCCAGCTTATCTTCATCTTCTCCACACATGTGTTTGACGTAGGGGATCTGGTGATGATCGATGAGCAGTACCTTGTCGTCAAGGAGTTTGGCCTCTTCTCCACTATATTCCGACGAGTTGACGGCCAAGAGATTATCGTGCCAAACTCCCTACTATCTAGCACGAAACTGGTTCACAACATGCGTCGCAGCACTTCGATGTACGTTGTATCCAACCTCCATCAACATGCACGAGACTCATTGTCGGCAGGTGGGAGAGTACGACTCTCACGATATCCTACAATACCTCGCTGGAAATCGTCGAACAGCTCAAACAGCGTATACAGACTTACGTCGTCGCAAACAGTCGCGAATGGTCAAGCTGCGGTGTCAATATCGACAAGATGGAGTATCAAAACGCCATTTATCTCACTGTGTCTATTGAACGCAAGTGTACCGTCGTATGGATGCATTATGCAGTATGCTCATCTCGCTTTAGATCGTTCGAACTGGCAAGACTGGGGCGGGCGCTGGGCGCGCAGGAACGCGTTCATGCGTCACCTCAAGACTGTCTTGGAAGAGCTTGATCTGAGGTACATGCTGCCTATACAACCGGTCCTCCTACCTAGCGGAACTGGGCCACTGACCTCTGGCCATGCCCGAGAAACAAAGGAATGATAGCTTTTTTTTTGTTCTGCATCATGTACCACTGCTTGAAAACATTGATGATACCTGACGAGGAATGTGGTATATTTCAAGGGTCCATTTTTTCCCTCTAAAAGTCATCTGCAATCCACCTAGTGTTCGCTATAGCGCTCCGATCTTCTAAAAGACAGTTCTTCATAAAGCCTGTTGAAGGCGGATACTCTTTAAGTTATATAAGTACCAACTATTGATACATCTAGATGATGGTCAATCCATGTGTGGGTGTTGCAAGACACGGCAGTGAGGTGGGATGCTACAGATCTCCAAGAGCAACGGAAGACAATTCTGCTACCTCTATGACACCTCCGACTAGATGCAAGCTGCCAGTAACGAGAACGTCTGTACGTCTCGTGGCCGAATACTCTCGAACTTTCCGAATGGCATGTTCAATGGAGGGTAGAGAATGGATCGCATCGACGGGAAATTCTTTCACTATATTTGACCAAGCTTGTTTAAGCTGGTCTTGGGTGGTCGGTCCAGTGTGCTCGGCAGTAGAAAATGCAACAGAGGTCAAATCTGTGTGACAGGTAAAGATACGGAGAGATGCACACAGTCCAGATCACTCACCGCCTTTAAAGTGTCCATCAATATAGGTAACATTGCTGCAGAATATAACTTGGTCGAAGAAACGACTAGCTTCCTCAGGGTTCTTAAAAGCTGAAAGCTGTGTCTTGATCTCATTGAATATAGTCCTGAGGAAGATCTCGCCTGAACGGCCATTAGTGCAGTTGAAAATCAGGACACGCAGTGGGCGGCGCGCATCAGCTGTAGGTATACTGCATTTAAACTACGTTATTACTGAAAACGAGGTATTGAATCACGGAAACTTACTCAGAGATACTAGGATTGGCAAACCATTCAACACAACATTTGAGGCTCTCATCCGTGTGTGCGCCATCAAGATACCAAGTCGTCGACGCATAGTTAGGGTCCAATACTGTCTGACAGCGGCCAGGCCACTTGGTATTCTCCAGACCAGCAACGAAGTCTTCAGGTATCGGGTCGGGGTATGATGGTGATTCATCTTTAGAAATGAAAGTACGAGCCAGTTCTACCGCAAGACTTGCATTTGATAACTGATGTCTACCCGAAAGACCTAGATAGAAAGGTTAGTGGGAAAAAGAGAAGGAAAAAAGATTTCGGCGCGCCCAATTTGATATCTTTCAAGGCAGAGAGCTCCTTCACGACTCTGAATTCAGACGCCTGTGGGCATTTAGCAATCATTCACACGACAAAGTTTGTCAGCTACCTTGACATTCGTAGCAGTTTCTCTGAGGATAGCCTCTAGGTCGGTCGATGGGTGGTGTTGTTCAACAGTGAGAGCAGGGACGTCTTTCTTGTATATTCCAGCTTTCTGTCCCGCGATGGCTTCGATGGTACCTCCCAGAACTGCGACGTGGTCCATTCCAAGAGCGGTAATTCCGGTCATGACTGGTTTTTGGACGACGTTTGTGCTGTCACCTCCTCCACCGATGCCGACTTCCAGAATGGTTGCGTCAACTTTAAGATCCTTGAATGCATGGAATGCCATAAGAGTCAGGTATCGAAAATAGCCAGGCATGAGTGGAGATCCGGGAGTAATTGGCTGCAGGAGGTCCGGTGTTTGAAGTCTGAATGCTCGGAGAAAAAAAGCATACTGGATTATCCTGGAGCTTTTTCCACACTTGGAAGAAGTATTTTGCAAACTCCTCCTCTGACAAGGGGCGGCCATTGACTCTGATCCGTTCTCGGACAGCGACAAGGTGTGGAGACGTATAGAGACCTGCGTCGTTTGAGAAGAGAGATGGTATAGAAAGGCGGAAAACATACCGACTTTCAGCCCGGGTCTTGCATGTCGGAGGATCGAGTCTGTGAAAGCGCTGGTCGATCCTTTGCCCTTGGTACCGGTGATGTGAATGACCTTGAGGGTATTGAGGTCGTCTGGCTGGAATAGAAGGCATGAAATAGGAGGATAAGATTGCAGGTAAAGCATACCGTGAGTCCTATTCTAGTGACAAACTCGTTCATCTCTGCAATAGCATTCTCGTTGAGGAGGATGCCCGTAGCTCTTATGGCCGCAAGCGTAGCGGCATTGCTTTGAAGAGTGTTGAGGGAGTTGATGGCGTCCTGATACGACTTTCCCGACATTTTCCTTGAGAAGAGTGCAGGATCAAGACGGAGTAGAGATAAAGGTCGGAAAGTGGGCAGCATTGGATCATTAACGAGTCCATATCGTCCCGTGATTTATGTCAAGACGCGTCGGTCACGTGCAGCTCAACCCCCTGAGTATGTTCTCTCGTGTATCTTATGAGTAGAATGCCATGGACAGGTACTTGTCCGTCAGGAAGCCACTGACTACACTAGACAAGTCAACCGCTCCCTACCCTCCGCGCACAAAACTGGATGAGGACAGACAACGCTGGTCAAAGTTCTGGATCTCATCCCATCTCATACTCGTCTCAACTAATTCGCACCTGCCACAGACTCTCAGCACCTCTTTCTGTGGACGGAAAGAAACCATTCTCCTCTACGATTACAAAGCATCTCTTAAACACCCTCTCGGACAACTCAAACCCCATCACGCACTCCAATATCTACGAGCGCTCAGGTAAGCCCACATGATCCTGTTCAGACAACCTGCCTCATTGCAGTTAGACACCGTCGTTTCTGCCACCACTGGCCATCAGCGAGGAGAAGGCAGAACCCCTTACGGGGTCTCCACAAATGCTTATTTTGAGGACCGTTCAAGGAAACTTTCCCTTCAACGAAGAGATGAATCTCCTAAGGGTGTCTTGAGCAATGTTCGCGTATACATTGATGGTTACCTCAGCGGTACTACCGATATCGAAATGAGAAGAATTATCGCACAAGCAGGCGGGACCACGCTGTACGTTCCCTCACTTGTGGCTTAGTTACCTAGCCCAGAAGTGTACCACTCCTTATCGATGCCCCTTACTTTAGATTGGCACCGAGTGGTGCAACACATATCGTGACATCACGACAACTCAATGGGTCGAAAACCCACAGAATTTTGATAACAAAATCAAGAAATCCAGTTCACGTAGTCAAACCCGAGTGGGTAACTGACAGCATCACGGCCGGACGACGATTGCAAGAATCACACTATGCTCTGATTAAATCCTCTAGTACGAGGAATCTAGTGGACATGCTCAAGTCTGGCGGGTCCAGCTAACTGTAGTTCCAGCATGTAGCCTAACCATCGACAATGTATCGATACCAACCATCTAGAAGGGATCGTCTATTCATTCCGAGAGCGAACCAAAGTAGCTACTCGCACTACCCGACATGTCGGTCACATCTAGATCACTACTAAATTCGTAGTCACTCATTGTATCTGAATGCGCTGGTATCGACTCCTCCGCCTCCAACCTGTCTGCACTCTTGACGCTTTCCGCGCATCGCAAACACTCCCAGCCAGAATCCAGTCCTTCCTCAGCAGTGCGCATCATACGCTCAGCGATGCAATGGTAGCAGTACACATGTCCGCAGGAGGTGATGTACGGGGTATAGATGGGGAAAGGTGGGACCTCGTCGTTTCTAGTTGTTTCTAATGCCCCTTCCGTGGCGGACGCAACCGAGAGTGCATCCGCAGAGTACCCCAGATTGAAAGTGTAGGACGCATTTTCAGCACAAATTGCACATTGATCTGCGGGGAATGCTTCGTATTTACCGTGCTTCCGCAGGGAACTCCGGGGAGCGCCTTTGGAAGTGCTCGAGAGTATCGCTGGGAAAGTTAGTTGCGATATCAATCGAGTGACTCGACGTTGAACCGATCTTGTGTTTATGAGGGGCAACAAGAATAGAAGGAATTCCTGAACGAAACATAAGAGAAAACTATAATCCGAGAAACGGAGACGTACAGTGAAAGCATGCCAGACCATTTGGCGATTCATGAACTCATAGCTGACTTCACGCTTGACTTGACTTGAAGTAGGTACAAGAGACATTCCAAGGAGCCGGTCGGATAAACTGCGGTACCTAAAGCAACGTGTCAAACCCCGACTCCAGTTCAAAAAACCGCGACTTGCCGACCGTTCAATAAGAAAACAACGAAATTCAACAAGCTGAGAAGTGAATGCGTTGATTCCAGTCGTGTGAGCATCTGCCAGGCCGTGCGACGTGTGTCACTTGAAGGTGTATCCGGCCAAGCTCGTGACAATGCGTGCGCACGCAAACGGTTGTAGAGATAGGGCACGATGATGGTAAGTACGCCATGGATAATAAGGGTTCGCCGAGGCAGTCCACCAGCTGTAGTTCTGGACGTCGACAATAAACTCTCCAGATAAGTAATGAAGACGTACGAGCACGAGAGACTGGGTCACTGGGCCTGCTCGGAGTGCTGTACTTCAGCCCCTGTAATCGAGCACCATAACTAGCGCCGAGGTTCCACAACGAAAACTTGTACAGCGTTAGTTGGATGATGAGAGTTGATTCTGAATCGAATCGGGCTCTTAGTGCGGTCTTCCCGGCCGTCAAGAATAGATGGTAGTGAATATGTAGACATACATTGATGAGACTCAGGGCCTTTTGCAGTGGCTCGCACAACAAATGTACCAACTCTTGATCGAGTAGTTCGGCGTCGAGCTGCCCGACTCGCATAACACGGGGATATGGTGAAGTAGTTGAGCCCAAAGTGTCGCGTATCGAAGAAAGGGTCGGTTGCGCTGAACTATACGCTTGCTGCCATAGTTCTTGCCATGAGTCGGCTGATGGTCCTGAATCGCTCATGGTGGTATTCCGTGAAGCGCAAACACTATAGTAACGCATGATTATTGGAGGAGACATGTGTCACGTGACCTCGATGAGATTGACTCCAACTCGATCTTGAATTCGAAGCGACAAAAAACACAAGTCACCGCCAGGTAGTCTGCACAGAGCCATGGCAGAAGCACTCCAAAAACTCGTCCTGGACACACTAGACAAAGCTGGCACGATTCAAGATACGAGGACGCTTGTTATACCCGGACAGCGAGATCCAGCTACGAGCCATGAAGCCCAGATCACGATTCTCGGGGCTCTGAACTCCCTCCTCAGTCGCGAGGCATGTTGAAGTTTGCTCGCGATATGATCACGATCAGGTCCGCTTACTTATCAGGCAGATGATTTCTTACGATACCCACGAGACCTCCTCTCATGCCCTCACACCTGAGGGTGCACAGATAGTCCTAGAGGGATCGCATGAAGCCAGGGTATGGGCTGCTCTGCCAGCTAAGGGAGAGGGTGACCCAGTGGGAGCCCAGGAGTTAAAGAAAAAAGTGGGCGATGAGGCGGCCAAGGTTGGTCAAGGGCGTGCTTTCAAGAATAACTGGATAGCGAAGGAGGGCAGTGGATTCGTGAAGGCTGTGAGTCGCGCAGTATTAAGAAACATAAATCCGGCTAATTTACCTATTTGAATTCGTGAGGTTGCACAAATAATAGATTCGACTCAGCTTGAGCTACGCGAGGTGGAATCTACTGGGACTCTCCAGGCCGGCGAGAAGGCTCTGGCTGAGCTACGAAAGCGTAAACTCGTCACCCAAAGGTAGCCTTGCTTTTTCTACGTGGTGATACGCACTATACCCCCTCGTTCGTCCAGGAAAGGCCAATGGTTCACTGTGCACAGGGGTGCAAGCTTCAGCACGTCCATCGCGAAACCCGAAACTGATCTTACCGTTGAAATGTTGACTTCGTATGCTTTCTTTCTGTTTTCTCGCAGATCAGAAGACTGATCGACCACAGTGGTGCATGGAAGACTGCGTCCTTCAAGAAATACAACTTTGAAGCCGACGGTATCCCGACGTCGGGTGGTGCACTTCACCCACTCCTCAAAGTTCGCGAAGAGATTCGTAGTATATTCTTAGAGATGGGGTACAACATGTTCACGTTCGCCTTCCCGCTAGATTTCCTGACAACTGTTCCAGCTTCGAAGAAATGCCAACCGATTCTTTCGTCGAGTCAGGTTTCTGGTGCTTTGATGCTCTCTTCGTACCCCAGCTTCACCCTGCAAGAGAACTGCAAGATACATTCTACCTGTCCGGCAAGCATCTCGTTACTCTCTTAATAGCTTTGGTCTCATCATTATGATAGATCCCTCGACGTCCTTGCCACCTCCTGAGGCTTACTACAGGCGTGTTGCTAAGGTGCACGAACAAGGCGGGTACGGGTCGATTGGCTATCGGACACCCTGGTCCTACGAAGAGTCTCACAAGCTTCTCCTCCGGACACACACCACTGCCTCATCGGCATCCATGCTCTACAAACTAGCTGCTAAATGCAGAGGTGAAGAAGTAGAAATCGAGGGTAAAGAGCTGAAATCGAGTATTTCGCTGCAAGTGGGAGAAGACGGCTTCCGGCCAGCAAAGCTGTTTAGCATCGACAGAGTGTTCCGAAACGAAACGATGGATGCCACTCACTTGGCTGAATTTCATCAGGTAGAAGGTGTCGTTGCCGATAGAAATCTGACGCTGGCTGACCTCATCGGTAAGTTGCAATAGAGTCTGCACTTTGTGTTTGTCTTGAGATCCTTAACAAAATCCTAGGATTTATGCGGGTCTTCTTCAAAAAAATGGGTATGACTGATGTCCGTTTCAAACCCGCATACAACCCGTACACAGAGGTTCGTATCAATTATCTCGTTGTGGAGACCAGGCTTTGACGAGTGTGTTGATGTGGTGCAGCCGTCACTTGAGATCTTTGCTTTCCACCCCATGCTTCAAAAGTGGGTTGAAATCGGGAACAGTGGTATGTTCCGCCCCGAGATGCTCGAGCCCATGGGCTTCCCAAAGGACGTCCGCGTGCACGGTTGGGGTATCGGTCTCGAAAGACCAACGATGATTCGGTGAGTGCATGTCGAATTCCTCCTACTCAGTCGATGTCCTCTCAAACCAATCTATTCGAAGGTATGGAATTAACAATATCAGAACTCTTGTTGGGCACAAGACACCTATCGAGAGCGTGGAGAATGCACCAGCTGTCGTGTTCTAAAAGTTATGATACCAAAATCGTCGTGACGAGTGTAGAAGAGGTAACTAATAGATGTAAGACTTCGTTGTAGCGTCCCTAGTCACTCCAGGATAAGAGCAAGCTCGAACATCTATGTGACTATAGTCTCTAATCAAACAAACCGACCAGCGGTCTATAATATCAATCAATGGGCACTTGGCCCAGTTGTCTGTA